>LR749501.1:4434005-4506631 GCA_902729485.2 Mus minutoides
TGTGTGTGTGTGTGTGTGTGTGTGTGTGTGTGTGTACACATGCCTATTGGTGCATGTGCATTCAGAATCATGCTTTATTCCCCTTCCACCTTGCTCATGGAGGCAGGGTGCTGCAATGAAACCTAGAGCCCCCAGCCTGCTTGCTCTGAGGATTTTCTGTCTCCTGCTTCTGGGGCTAGTATCACAAGGGGCCATCACACCCAGCAGGCATTTCTATTTTTATTATTATTATTATTATTATTATTATTATTATTATTATTATTAAGAATAATAATAATTATTATTATTTAATCCTTTTTTACAGTCCAGTCTTCATCCCCCTCCTGGTCTGCCCCCTCCACGATCTCCATCCCATACCTCTTCCTCCCTCCCTCTCTCCCCCTGCCCATGTCTAAGAGGATGTCACCAGCCCCCTGCCCCACTTCACCATACCTCCCCACTCCCTGGGGCCTCAAGTCCCTGGAGGGTTAGGTGCATCTTCTCTCACTGAGGCCAGATTAGGCAGATCTCTGCTGTGTATGTGTTGGGGTCCTTTGACAGCTGGTGCCTGCTTGGTGGCTCAGTGTCTGAGAGATCTCAGGGGTCCAAGTCAGTTGAGACTGCTGGTCTTCCCATGAGGCCACCTTCCTCCTCAGCTTCTTCCAACTTTTCCCCAACTCAACCACAGGGATCCCTGGCTTCCATCCATTTTTGGGGTGCTAGTATCTGCATCTGACTCTTTCAGCTGTTTGTTGGGCCTCTCAGAGGACAGCCATGCCAGGCTCCTGTCTGCAAGCACACCACAGCATGAATAACAGTATCAGGCCCCGGGACCTCCCATTGAGCTGGATCCCAATTTGGACCAGTCACTGGACCTCCTTTCTCTCATTCTCTTCTCCATTTTTGTCACTGCAGTTCCTTCAGTCAGGAACAATTCTGGGTCAGAGATTTTGATTGTGGGATGGCAACCCTATCCCTCCATTTGATGTCCTGTCTCTTTGACTGGAGGTAGACTCTACAAGTTCCTCCTTCCCACTGTAAAGCATTTCATCCAAGGTCCTGTCCCTTTGAGTACTCAGAGTCTCTCACCTCTATGTGTATTCTAGAGGGTCCCCCCACCTCCTACCTCGCTAGTTTTCCTGTTTTGATTCTTTCTGTTGGCCCTCAGGGCTTCTATCCTGCCCCCTCCCAATACCTGATCATATTTCTTCCTTCTCCTCCCTGTCCCCTCTCCCACCCAGGTCCCACCCTCCCTCCCTCTGTGCTCCCCACCCCCATAATTGCTTTCTTCTCCTTTTCTTTCTATCTATCAGTTTCTGGGAATGGAATCCAAACTCTTCCTTTCCAATTTGTATCCTCCTCTTGTTGTTTAATTGCTCTGGCTAGAACTTCGGTGTACTATATTGAATAGATAAGGAGAGAGTGGGCAGCCTTGTGTAGTCCCTAATTTTAGTTGTATTGCTTCAAATTTCTTGCCATTTTGTTTGGCGTTGGTTTGCTGTATATTGGTTTTATCATGTTTAGGTATAGGCCTTGAATCTTTATTTCTTTGTTTTGTTTTTTAAGATTTATTTATTTTATGTATATGAGTACACCATTGCTCTCTTCAGACACACCAGAAGAGGGCATCAGATCCCATTACATATAGTTGTGAATCACCATGTGGTTGCTGGGAATTAAACTCAGGACAGTGCTCTTAACCGCTGAGCCATCTCTCCAGCCGCAAATTCCTGATCTTTCAACTTTTAAGACTTTTAACATGAATGGATGTTGTGTTTTGTCAAATGCTTTTTCAGCATCTAATGAGATGATCATGTGGTTTTCTTCTCTGAGTTTGTTTATACAGTGGATTATGTTGATGGATTTCACTATATTGAACCATTACTGCACCATTGGGATGAAGCCTACTCGATTATGGTGAATGATTGTTTTTAAGTGTTCTTGGATTCAATTTGCAAGAATTTTATTGAGTATTTTTACATTGATATTCCCAAGGGAAATTGGTCTGAAGTTCTCTTTCTTTGTTGAGTCTTTGTGTGGTTTAGGTATCAGCATAACTGTGGCTTCATAGAACCAATTAGGTAGTGTTCTTTCTCTTTCTATTTTGACTATTGTGTCTATGTTTTCAATGATATCTTCCACAACTGAGATTCTCTCTTCTATCTCTTGTATTCTGTGTGGTGAGGCTTGCAGCTATGACTCCTGATCTCTTTTCTAGGATTTCTATCTTCAGTGTTGTCTCCTTTGTGATTTTTTTATTGTTTCTATTTCCATTTTTAGATCCTGGATGGTTTTGTTCAATTCCTTCACCTGTTTGGTTGTGTTTTCCTATATTTCTTTAAGGGATTTATATGTTTCCCCTTTAATGGTTTCTACCTATTTACCGATGTTATCCTGTATTTAAGGAAGTTATTTATGTCTTTCGTAAAAGTCCTCTATGGTCATCATGTGATTTTAGATCAGAATCTTGCTTTTCATGTGTGTTAGGGTATTCAGAGCTTGTTATGATGGGAGAACTGGGTTCTGACGATGCCAAATAGCATTAGTTTCTGTTGCTTATGTTCTTGTGCTTCCTTCTCCCCATCTGGTTATCTCTGGTGTTAGCTGAACTTGCTGTCTCTGACTGGAGCTTGTCCCTCTTGTGAGCCTGTGAGCCTGGGTGTGTCAGCAGTCCTGGGGGTCAAGCTTCCTCTGGGTGGGATTACGGTGCTGAAGGCTGTAACACTAGGTCAGTTCCCAGGCAGAGAAGGATACTGGAATGATGGTGTCCCCAGCTTCACTGTGGCTTCTTTGTCCACTGGGCCCCAGGCGGGTCACACTTGGGCCAGGTATTAGGGCAGTAGTAGTAGTCTCACCTCTTAGCTTGGGTGTGTCAGTACTCCTGGGGGACAAGCTCTCTCTTGGTGGGATTGGAGTGCAGAGGGCTATAGAACAGAGCCCACTCCTGGGTGCAGACGGAAACCAGAAGCCAAAACATCTTTTTAAAAAGATGAGCGTGGTGGCGCACGCCTTTAATCCCAGCACTTGGGAGGCAGAGGCAGGCGGATTTCTGAGTTCGAGGCCAGCCTGGTCTACAAAGTGAGTTCCAGGACAGCCAGGGCTATACAGAGAAACCCTGTCTCGAAAAACAAAAAAAAAAAAAAAAGAGAGAGAATTCCCAACAAAGAAGAATATATAGTTCAGTTAAGAGATGGATAAGTTTTTCTTAGCTTAAGTTGGTTGGGTCATACTGAGAAAATTAATTGCTGACCTTCATTTCTGGACAAATCTAGCCCTTCCCACTATGTGGTTGCTGGAAATTGAACTCAGGACCTCTGGAAGAGCAGTGGGTACTCTTAACTGCTGAGCCATCTCTCCAGCCCCTGATTCTTCTCTAGCACTCTATAATATGTTGAGAAGATCAACACAAAGGAAGCAAGATATCTGTGAATCAAATTTCTAGTTTCTTTCTTTTTCTTTTTCTCCCCATTGTTTAATTCAGCATTAGAAGGGGGGGGGGGGGAATCAGTAAGCGGAAGGACCATCTCCAGTATTGTGGATGTGAGTGTTGTGAGTGTGAGATTGAACCTTTGAAATATCTCTGAGATGTCATGATTACTTAACCAATGTCTTTTATTTGAAAAAAAAAAAAAAACCATACATGGATATATCTGCTTCTGTTCCTTTTAGGTCAGCCTGGATTCTCGAGTTAGAGAGGTGATCAACAGGAATCTGCTGGAACCCAGCCCACATATGTATGAAGATGCCCAGCTTCAAATCTACACCCTAATGCACAGAGATTCTTTCCCAAGATTCTTGAACTCGCAGATCTATAAAGCTTTTGTGGAAAGTACCACCAGCTGTACTTCTGAATCCTAATTTTCATTTGACAGGCCAAAAAAAAAAAATTTATTTCAGAGGGCTGGGATGGGAAATAAAAGTAATTAAATAACGTCAGAAACTGAGTTCCTGAAAAACTACAGGTTGGCTGCTGGGGAAAGACAATGAAGAAGGTCTCTTGTCTCCATTTTTATCAAGGTTATCCATGATTCTGTTTGGGGCACCAACAACAACAAAAAAAGCCTACATGAGACAATGAATTGCCAAATTAAGTTTGTTTGATTCAACACTTGCTCTACTTGCAAGCAAATTGTGTTCCTAGTCCTCTGAATAATCCCCTAGTGCATCTCTAGAGGCCGCATGTGCAAAGTAAAACTGCTTCGTCCGCCCTTTACTTGTGCTATTAAATCAGTAGCATACCTTGTATCTGTATTTAAGGACTTTTGTGCAATATGGTCTCTTAGAAACAGTTGCCAACAAATTGGCTGTGGTTTGCATTTTTTTAAAAGCATAATCCGATACACACAAAGGCTATTTTAAACATGTAACAGTGATATTTAATCATGCTACATACTGTGTTTAGTATACTGACTCTGAAGCCAATTTTTCTGTACATGTTAAAAAAAAAAGTAGCTGTTGAAGGATCTTACTGTGTGAGCCCTCTGGTTGTTCACTGCCCAAATTTTGGCATTTTTATTACAGAAGGGTTTACTATATTAAAAAGAAAGGAAAGGAAAGGAAAGGAAAGGAAAGGAAAGGAAAGGAAAGGAAAGGAAAGGAAAGGAAAGGAAAGGAAAGAAGAAAGAAAGAAAGGAAGAAAGAAAGAAAGAAAGAAAGAAAGAAAAGAAAAGAAAAGAGAAAAGAAGAGAAAGAAAGAAAACAAAACTAATTAACAATGATAAAAAATTTTAAAGCACAAAACAATCTGTAGATATCATCCTCTCATTGAAAATTCCAAGAGTGATACTGTTTTTAGATCTGAAAGAAGAAAAGAGTCTATGTATATATCAAATGTCCACTACTATAATTGAGTTATTAAAGAATGGCTCCTCAGTTCTAAAGAGTTATTCAAACCTATGAATGTCAGCAGGTAAACAATAATAAGCTCGATAATCCAGTTTGGGAATATAAAGAGAAGGAAATAGTAAAGGAATGCCTGCATGTAGCACTGTAAAAAAAAAAAAAAACATCTTGAGGAATCGCATCTGGCATGTGGCATATTCACCTTGAACGTATAATCCAGTGAAAAGCTTAAGTTTTTCCTAAGTAACATTTTACAAAGGATTATAAAGAAGAAAACCTTCAATGTCAGACCTTAACTGTTTTAATGTAGTCTCTCAAGAAAGACTTATTGTAACATTGTTAAAAAAACAAACTCTTACCCCTTGTCCATAATTAAAAGGCAGTACAGTGCTCAAACCTTCTAGCTGCCAATATTTTTTTAATAATTACATTAACTCTTTACATGAAATACTCACTTGACCCCGGCATGTATTTCTGACCTTCAGAACAGTATCATCTTGTGCACAAAACCAAAATTACAATCAATGTCATATTTATATCAAGGTCTTACCTTTCAATATCAAAATCCCATGGAGCCTATTTTTTTAATCTTAAACTCAATGAGTATATGTTGAGTAACCTTTAAAAATGAAAGATTTAAAAAGATTTATATCCACTGAGAATACAGGCCTTATATTAAGGATGATATTAAAATTATAGGTTTTATTTGTCATTTTTAACTACCTCTCATTTTTTAATTTATTAAACATATTTTTTTAAAGCACAAGTTTGGGGTTTTCTTTTTAACTTTATTTTACTTGAAAGGTTAGCATCATGTTTCTTTTTCCATAAATTTAAAACATTTCAAGAATTGTTTTTTAAGTGAATATGATTTTCTAATTTATATAGAATTCAGGAGCTATGATTCAAAGGGCTATTACATATTCCCTATGCAAATATTTTAACTGTTGCAGTGTTTGACAAAATGGGATTTAAAAAAAACAATTTGCACAGTGGAAAAACAAAACGTTGTGTTTACACTGGCGCCGCTGACTATCCTACCACGCTCAGCACTTTTAAATACATTATTTATGAAAATGTAGTTTAAATGCAAGATATTTATAATATTCATCTTTTAAGAAATGCCTGTGGACTTTTTTTTCCTGAAAGTATTAGTGTGTTTAAGATACGCTTTGCTTATGTCACCTAGATATTTACTATTTGAATAGTTTTGGTAATCTGTTGAGAAAAAAGATAGTTATGAAGATGTTTACAAAAATATAATCCTATTTTTTCCTAAAGAGTCAAGAAAACGTAAAAGCATCATCGCTTCTATTGTGAAGTCCCACCATTCTGAATGATTTGATTCTTTCCTTGATTAGTGTTTATTATGCTAATATGATGTGTACACATATATAGTATACCATCATCCTCGTTTCTGTGTTTGGGGCACAATGAATTGGTGCACATGACCAGGAAAAATGTAATATACTACCACGCCCTGCATGCGTGATTGTTTTCAATGTAGACTTTATGACATTCCTGTTACGTGGATGCTAGTAACTTCCTGTCACAGGTGATCTTTACTATGCTCTGGACGATCGGGCGAGCTGTCTGCTTGACAATGCATTTAATATTTTTACCAAATGTAAGAGGTAAGGCTCCTTTAGAGAGTCCTCATCTCTAACCTAGGCATTTGCAATGTTTGATTTCAAAGTTGCTGTGTCTTGGGAACCTGTGTACGAAGGTTCTCTGAGGAGGTTCTAAAGCTGATTTGCACAGTCCCCGTCAGTAGCCATTGCTGTGTGAGCAGTTCTCTGCGAAATTCATATTTCAGAGGGATGGCTTCTTGTTTCACTTGAGAATGTTTCAAGATTTGAAGAGTGTGTCTGTGGACTTGTGACTGTGCCAGTCTTTAAAATATGGTGTGGTTTCTTCTGTTTAAGTCACAGAGCTATAATAAACAAACAAAAGCCCTCAACTGGTGTCTGCCACCGTTTCAAGAGCACAACACTTGCTATAGTCAAGTTTGATTTAATTCCTAGTAGGTGAATCGCTCCCTGAGGAGATCCTAGCACTTTAAATGAAGCACCTTATATTTACGATTGCCAAGATAACTTTGCATATTGTCAGAATCTGTTCATGCACACACAAGAGGATAACGCACTTTCTATAGTACCTGTCTATAGGCATATCTATTGTGGAAAGAAAAGGAGATTGTGTAGGTGATGTATACAGAGGTGACTCAAAGACAGATGTCTTCATAGGTGGATCTTACACATAGACATGATAATGCTGGAGGGGTAACTCTTCTCTTTCTGGCTTATTATGACGTCATCCAAAGTTAGCACCAATGCTCTGACAGCATGAAAAGGGCATATGAATGTAAGCAAAACAGGATTTTGATACTGAAGTTATAAATGTAAAAGTCAAAATTAGAATATGGCCTTTAAAACAGTATTACAATATTTATATGTGACCAGTTCTAACAGTGTGTCACTGTGCCTAGAACATTTATTAGTGCCCTTCTATGTCTCCTAGTATACAGAATGTGCTATATTTATTTGATAGTTAAGTGTCAAAGGACTGTAGAAATAGGTAAAGGCTTATCTGTTGAAAACAAATATACATCTCTTCCCATTGTGCTAATTTAAAATACTTGAATCTTAATTTAAGTTCATTCTTTTATCCTAGAATTTTTCTAATAGTCTCAAAAAAAGTCATATTGTAATTGTGGAAACTACACTTGCCACAAGTAGAAAACTTCAGGTGCTTTGGTGAAGGTTTTTAAGTGGAAGGAATAAAAATAAAGCATAGAAAGATGAACTTTTTGAAGAACCATCAATTTGTTGTTAAACAGGTAGAAGATACACCTAGAACCCGACGTAACATGAATTTTTGAATACTTTCAGCTTTTATATATTGACATATTATTTTGAAATAGGAAATACGGTCATAAGATTGGGTTACCTATCTATTTAGATCAGTTAGGCAGTTAATGACCAATCTCCAAAGTATCTATTTTTAAGTCTGTTTGAGTACTCTTTCCTGTTCTTAAATTCCTGATGATCATAAAATGCTCTCCTGAGAAAGGAGCATACCATGTGTAATAATCTTAGTAATTCTCCACTTGCCACAATTGCAAATATTTACCACTAAAACCTACCAAACCTTCCTTCAGAACATGTCTGCAAGATTATAATATTGTCATAACATCTTTGTAACGCACACAGTGCATGGAGGAGCACTGGCTTTGATATCTGTGGATGTTAAAAAATATTACTTTTACAGATAAAGTCCTAAGCAGCCTTAAGGGACATGTTTTCCTTCCCACTGGTTGAAGAGACTATACCAGACCATCATTCTGTAGAAAACAGGGAGATGGAGTGTTGCCTTCGTTGGGCAAATGGTGTTGTGGACTCTGATTCTCATGACATAAAGCTCCAAGTTGAGAAAAAGCCATGATCTAAAGCACTCGTGATGACAGCCACATGTACTATTTTAATGTCATGCATGAAATTTGAAATTCAGTCCCTTCCTCATGTCCTATATCGAGTGTCTTCTGTTGCAAAGTTTTCCATTGATTCGTGCCTTTATCACAGCATTTTCGGCTTTTTAAACAGTTAGAAATATGTGAGCTTTAAACCGATGATTAAACAAACTGTGTAAGATTTGGGCACATTTCCTTTTGAAATGACAGCTGATTTCGAGTTGTATTTATATCCAGAGGTGGTAAGGAAAGTCATGTACCCTTTCTGAATTTGTTTCTTCATCTTAAAATGAATTGACTATCGGGTGTCCATGGGAACAGTAATGTTGCATATACTAATTGATCGATCGGAGTTCTTCAGCCTAGTAATAATAACACTTACTGGAAGGTCTGTGGTTGGTGTCATTTCACTGTACTCTCTCATGTTTCCTTGGAAAGTTTAGGTTAGCACACAAAGAGGGTTTCATCATAACATTTTCATACCAGTGTCTCATTATATCTTCTCATTTCTTCCTCACTGGCTTTCCCTAGGCCTTCTACTTTCTTTGCTTATTTTTTTTTTAAACATACTTGAAACTTTAAAATATGCACAGGTATGCACAAACACCACACACACACACACAAACACACACACAAATGCACACACAAACGCACACACACACATATTCAGAGACACATATACACACAGACACAAACATACAGACATACCTCCCAACAGATACATGCACAAGCACACATACACATCCTCACACACCACACACACACACACACACACACACACACACACACACACACACACAGACACATACAGAAGAACACACTCAAAGATGGAGACATAGGAAATAAAATGACCACCTCTGTGGATGGGAATACTATATAATCAAGTTCGTCACCAGTATGCCAGTGGGTAGCAGAGCTCAAAGCAATGTCATAAAGCATGATTGAAAAATAATCCCTTCAATATTAGTGCGATTTTGTTGATTCTATCCTGAGATTATGAATAGAAAGAAGAATACAAGTGGCTAAGAATACAACTGTCATTAACAGTTTCACCAAACTTTTTAATATTTTCAGCTTTATGGAAAAATGATAAAGGCAGTACAGAAGGCCCTCATGTGTTCTACGTGTCTGGGAGGCAATTTTCCCAAATAATAACTAAAATTGACCCATCGAGTCTGTGCGCCACTCCATCATCATCCTTCGCCTCTTGTCTTCTCTCTGCCCTTCCCATCCTGTAACCACATGACCTCCTGGTGTTTCCTCTCTTTGTGTTTCTTTCAGCTGTGACTCTCTCTAAATGTTCTTGTTTTTTTCAAAACCTTGACAGTTGTGAGTGGAAATACTGTCTATTGTGCAGAGCACCGCTCTGCAGGATGGGATTTGTCAAGACTTCTCCTGTTTAGATGAGTGGAGTTTTTTTGTTTGTTTGTTTGTTTTTGTTTGTTTGTTTTTAGTTTCTGGAAGGAATAATGTTATTCTGTTCTTTCTATCATAAATATTTGTTTTTTATTTTATGTGATTGAGTGCTTTGTCTGCATGTATGTATGTGGCCACATGTGTACAGCACTTGAGGCCAGAAGAGTCCTCTGGAATTGGAGCAACAGATGGCCTTACGCCTCCATATGGGTTCTAGGAACTGAATCAGGGTCTTCGGTTCACTTAACTATTGAGCCACCTGTCCAGCCCCGAATAGCCAACCTTACTACCTGGTATCTGAAAGGGACATGGCACTAGGTAAGTGCTCTTGCTTTGGGCTCCTCCTTCCTATGGCTGTTGCTGCTCACCCTGTCACCTGATTTAAGCATTGCCTATTGGGTACAGCCTCTGCTGCCAAGTGATCCACATGCAAAGAAGGTGTCTGAGAGGGAACTAGATCCTGCATTTACACTGAGCAAGAAAAACAACCAATCCCACCACCACCCCCCCCCAAAAAAAAACAACTCTGGTCAACTTCTTAGCATGAATACTGGGCTCCACTAAAGGGTGATTAATAAATACTATAAAGAAAATGTAATGGATTAGGAAGTGCAGTAAGTCCAGAGCACTGTTAGCTTGGACATCTACCTAATAAAAGCGCAACTCTTCCCTCTTCCCTGAAACACCCTGCATACTTATCTAGATCCTGCTCACACGATGGATTTGAAGATTTTAGCAAGAGGTTATTTATTACTCGTGTTTAATGCCTTCCTATATACCATCCACTGAGCAATGTATACAATGCTGAAGTGTAGAAGACTTGATGTTGTTCCTCAAGCTTTAACCCGTTTGTCATAGTGTTTCTTGTGTGTGATTTTAAAGAGTTTGCAAAATAACTAAAAGAAGTATTTTAATGAATTCGATTCTGTGAAATATGTCATTTTGAACATGTACAATTTCTTACCTCCATGCTCATTCTATTTAGTGATCTATTTCCATATTTTGTATTCTACCAATATATTTATTAGTGGACCACAAAATGGTTACGAGTACATGAATACAAGAGTAGCCCTGCTTGGCTATTTTATAATACCAAAAAACCTGTGGGTACTCATAGTTGAATAGATACTCCAGATTCTTTCTTGCAGCTCAAGTTTGTCTGGGTTTTTCTTCCATTGAACAGATTTCATCATTTCCCTATGTACAATAATAGACTTCCTGAAAGTGCTACAGTTTTTACCATGTAATAGATTTGAGCATGACAATACTGTAAGAAAACACAGAAGTCTCTAAATATGTCTGAGTTTTCAAAGGAAATCAAATAATAGGTGTTTTCATTTAACTATATTGTGGCAATTTATGGGTATTATTGTAAAATGCATATGCATTACACTGATTTTCTGAACATGTTTTGAACTAATAAAGAATTCTCCCATGTATCCTTAGACAACTTATTGTTTGCTTATTGGTGTAATGCTTATCTGAGTATAACAACTTCTGGGTGGAGTCTTCACATTGTTATGTAACATTAGAGTACCTTTTTATAAGAAATAAAATATGTTCTTGAAATTGCTGGTGTCTTAAAAGTCCAGTGGAGGGATTTCTCACACTAAAATCAAAGTACCTCACCATTTATTTCTATGGCAGAAAAATAACTTCAAAATGAGTTTAGGGTTAGAAATAACTTTTCCTGGTAGAGATAGAAAACACACGACAATTCTTTTTTATACTCGGGTCAGAATCAAAACAAAATGGGTCTCAACCTCTAGATCTTACAGCTAAACATTTACATATTGTGTCACCTGGGTGCAAAAAGGGAAGGGACATTTGAGGTGCTGGACCTTCTTGCTATTACTTGAAGAGCCGCTTCATTTCTTCTTGCTAGTGCCCTTGTATGTGATGCTAAGGATTGATTAGCTAGTATGCAAAATTCACTTTATATTATCTTGAAATTAATAGTTTTGATTAGTGTTAATGGTAAGAGTACCCATTTGATTCTAAAAAGAGAACAGTTTGATCAGCAGTGAACCACCATGGTCCAAAAAACAGCTAGTAATCCAGTAGAATTTGCAAGGAGGCTAAGCTTCAAATTCTGCATCCTCAGGAGTGGCTTGTCTGTGTTTATTCACATCCCGTTACCCACTTCTCTGGTAGGCAGTGGTTAAGTCTCTTGAATTGCAAATGCATCCGTTAGTAGTCAGGAGGGGGGATGTCCACTAGAGGGAGGCCTTTGACTGTTCTTTCTTTCTTTTTTCTTTTTTGTTTGTTTGTTTGGTTGGTTGGTTTTGAGACAGGGTTTCTCTGTATAGCCCTGGCTGTCCTGGAGCTCACTTTGTAGACCAGGCTGGCCTCGAACTCAGAAATCCGCCTGCTTCTGCCTCCCAAAAGTGCTGGGATTAAAGGCGTGCCCGGCCTCTCTTTCTTTTTTTAATTGCAGGGCTGCAGACTGAGCCTTGAGCAAGCTAAGCAAATACTCCCCGTGAGATACAACTGCAGAGCAGGAGGAAAGTTTTTAAATGCTTCACTGCGTTGTAGTCTGTTAGTTTTAACTTGGATTTGGAGGAGGGAGCAAGAGCAAGAAGTGAGAGAGCAATGGAGAGTCGGATTGAGTGGATCAGAATGCGAGGCAGGAAACGGAGGAAGCTAGTGCTTGGTGTGGTGGGTGACGATAGGAAAAGATAGATTTTGTAGCGTCACTGGGAGGTTCCTTGAAAGGAACGTCAGATGACCACCCTATAATTAAGCCTTAGAGACTGGAGATAGATGACTTCTGTGGCTGTGGACTCTGTGCCTGCTGGACGCTTGACTATCCTTAAGTCTCTTCAAGTCCCCACAGCCTTGAGATGCAAACCTTCACCTGCAGACACCTGCTGTTCACTTCCAGCCTGGCTCGCTGGGGAACTGGTCTTGGGGAGCAGCCAAGCTCAGCCTGAGGGCGGAGTGGAGGCTTAGGAGTAGGTCTGGAGGCGGAGCTGAGGCTTCTGAGTTCAGCCTGTAGGCGGAGCTAGTGGAGCTCCGCCCTGAGAGACGGGGCGGAGGAAGCACTTCCTCCAGGAGCAGGCCCGAGGAGGCGGGACTGAGGCGTTAAAGCTCCTCCCCTAGAGACGGGGCTGAGGAGGTGGAGTTCTGTCTCAAGGCAGGGCTGAGGCTCTGGAGGTACTCGCCATCTCAAGGTCACGCCTAGTCAGTGGAGCTCGCCCACTAGAACCGGGAATCAGGCGTGGGTGGTTTCCACCCCCCGTGGAGGCGGGGCTGAGGCGGTGGAGCTCCGCCCTGAGGAGGCGGGGCTGAGGTCCCAGACCTCTCCCATTTGGAGGAGGAGCTGAGAATCCGGAGGCCTCCCCAGAGGTAGGGCGGAGACTTCAGCGCTCGGGTTGGAGGCGGGGCAAGCGCCTCCAGACCTCCCGGCCGGCTTACCTTTTGACTTTTGGGGACCTCCCGGCTTTCCCACGCTTTGCCGGAAGTTCTCGCAACATTTCCGGCAGAGCCTTTCTGGATCGGAGTCCTTCCTAGAGTGTTGTCTGTGTATTTTCTGTTAGGTGGGCGGCCCAGCTAGGATGCGGAGCGGGTTTCTGAGCGGTGCCCGGCGCCTGTGGGCCCGCCGCGCCTTCAGCCGCACGCCGCCGCCTTCCGAGGAGCTCCTCGCCCGCGGCGGGCCCCTGCGGGCCTTCCTGGAGCGCCGCGTGGGCTCAGAGGCCGGCGGTCTGGACGCTGGGTACCCCCAGCTGGCCGCGGCCGCCCGACTGCTGAACGAGAAGGAGCGGGAGCTGCGGGACACGGAGTCACTGCTGCACGGTAAGCCACCCGCTCTAGTGGGTTCGGAAGCCATCTGCGTTCCAGAGCTTGTCACCAGGGTTCTGATAATCCTCCCTTGGGCTCTCTAGAGCAGTCCCTGAACCAGGCGCTCTGCCAGTTAGTCTTCAGAAGTTACTAAGCAGCCGAGAGGCTGCTTCCCCTCCCCTCCTGGCAGCTCAGCTGCATAGGAAAGACTCGCTAGCCCAGCAGAGGAACTGAAGCCCCGGTGAGTGTATGGCGTTGACCCGCTGCAGTACGGGAGGAGGAGCGATGCACTGTATGGTTAGAACTCGAGACCTGGAAATGCAAGGTCTCAGCACGTTTCCCTCGAGATTCCGAAGTGTCTGCGTTCCTGAAGCCTCCAGAGACGTCTGCCGAGTAGAACACACTTGGGAACACAAGGCTTGATTCAGAGACCCTGCCTTGATGAAGAAAGTGGGAAGAGGGAATGAGGTTGGTTACTGAGATCAACCTCTGGGCTCCACGTTCACGTGTGCTCACACATCTGCAAGCTGAGTACTCTCATATGCACGAAAATGGGAACTGATAGAGAGTAAGGACTTTTAATTTCAATAGAAAAAGCAGTGCTGAAAAGCAGAAAGTAGCATTACAATGGATCGCTAAAGTCAAGGAAGAGGTGGTTAGGTGGGATCGGAGAAAGGGCTAGGAGGCCAAAGTGACCAGCATGGATGAAGGTACAGCTTGAGAAGTACTGTATGGTGCAAGTGTAGAATAAGTATGGGAGATGGTGACAGAAGAGAAACATTGTGTTAGCTTGGGTTTCTATTGGGCAACTCTTAGAAAAGAAAATATTCAGAGGTTTAGTCCATTATCCTCAAGGGGAGAAGCATGGCAGCATGCATCAGATTTAGTGCTGGAGAAGGAGCTGAGTTCTACATCTTAATTCACAGGCAGCAGAAGGAGACTGGGTGTCACACTGGGCATACCTTTGGCATATGAGACCTCAAAGCCCATCACCCCCACCGCCACCTATTTCTTCCAAGGTCACACCTCCTCAAAGTGCCACTCACTATGGGACAAGCATACACACACACACACACACACATGAGTCTACAGGAGTCATTCCTATTCAAACCACAGCAACCTGAAAGCTGAAAGACGAAGAATTAGCATTGTTTCTATAGACTGAGGGCAGTGCCTCACATTTTAGGCAAAGAAGTGGCATTATTTAGGGAAAGCTCACTGTTGACATAGAAGAAAGCTCTTGTGCCTGCATGATCAGAGAGATCAGAGTAGGTACTAACAGATGGAACAATGTAGAGACAGTAACAAGGCAGGAGCACATAGTGCAGTACATCTGGGGGAAGGGGAGAAGAAAACCAGGAGTTCCAGAAAGAACTGGCAGACCTGTGGGACTGGGGCTGAATTACCTAAATGAACCTATAGAAACCAGTTGCAAGAAACTAGAGCGTGCCAATACTTAGAAAGGCTAAGTTCGCTCTTCGAAGTTTATACTGAAAAACGTCTTTAAATTTGGCAATTTTACCAATGCGAATTTTAACTAGAAGTCTGATTATTGTAATCTGGAAGTCTAAACATAAATTCTAGTTATCAAGTTAGTGTTTTATTTGCAGTGGAGAATTGATGACAACAGCCATTACCTAAAGAATCAGAGAGAATGGAACCCTTTGGAGCAGGGCAGCCATTGAACCTAGAGCTGTAAAATGTTGCTCAAAGAGAGGTCCTGTGTGTGCGCTGTTCCACCTCCCATTGACGTGAGGTTTTAATAGATAAGAACACACATTTAAGCTCTGTGTACATTTGATGTTTCAGAGCAAAAACAGCATGTAATCTCCTTCTATCCTAGGCTGCAAATGTTCATAGAGAAAAAAATGAGAAAGGGGAAACTCAAAGATAAAATAATCATAAAACCAGAGATGGGACTTAGTGGTTAAGAGCACTGACTGTTCTTCTAGCGGTCCTGAGTTCAATTCCTAGCAACCACATGGTGGCTCACAACCATCTGTAATGGGATCTGATGCCCTCTTCTGGTGTGTCTGATGATAGCTACAGTGTACTCATATAAATAAACCTTAAAAAAGAGAAAGATGGGGCTGGTGAGATGGCTCAGCGGGTAAGAGCACCCGACTGCTCTTCCGAAGGTGATAAGTTCAAATCCCAGCAACCACATGGTGGCTCACAACCATCCGTAACAAGATCTGGCTCCCTCTTCTGGAGCAACAGCTACAGTGTACTTACATATAATAAAATAAAATAAATCTTTAAAAAAAAAAGAGAGAGAGAGATGAAAGGAATATTTATGTAAACATTGGGCAGACTCCAGTGAATGTTTTGGCTTGGATACTTTATCCTAAGGAAACATTCACTAAGACTAACTTTCAACTGTAGGTTTCAATTTTGCTTAACCGTTTAAACCTTCTGTGCCCTTCTATCTAGTTAAATGCATCCATTTGCTGATGTAAAACCTAACTTGGTAAACTAAGTCTGTTTCCTGGGGCTGGAGAGATAGCACAACTGTGAAGAACACTCTTGCAGAGGACCCAGGTTTTTTGTCCAGCACCCAGGTAGCAGCTCACAACTCTGACTCAGTCATAGGTGATCCGGCACCCCATTCTGGCTTCATGCAGGCAAATACCCATACACCTGTGTGTATGCATGTGCACAGCATACATGCCTGGTGCTGATGCCCGAAAAGTAAGAGGGTGTCAGAACCGCTGGAACCAGAATTATATGATTGTGAACCAACATGTGAGTGCTGGCAACTGAACCTAGTCTCTCTGGAAGAGTATCAAGTGCTCTTAATTGCTGAGCCATTTCTTTTTTTTTTTTTAATTATTTTTTCTTTATTAGATATTTTCTTCATTTACATTTGAAGTGTTATCCAGAAAGTTCCCCATACCCTCCCCCATCTCCGCCCTGCTCCCCTACCCACCCCCTCCCACATAATGGCCCTGGTGTTCCCCCTGTACTGGGGCATATAAAGTCTGCATGATCAAGGGGCCTCTCTTCCCAATGATGGCCAACTAGGCCATCTTCTTCCATATATGCAGCTAGAGACATGAGCCCAGGGGGAACTAGTTAGTTCATGTTATTCTTCCACCTATAGGGTTGAAGACCCCTTCAGCTCCTTGGGTACTTTCTCTAGCTCCTTCCTTGGGAGTCCTGTGTTCCAACTAATAGCTGACTGTGAGCATCCACTTCCGTGTTTGCCAGGCACTGGTATAGCCTCCCACGAGACAGCTATATGCTGAGCCATTTCTTAACTTTTTTTCTTTTAAAGTCTGTTTATTACTGCTTTTTCTAGAGGTGAAAATATAGAGAACTTTAGTCTTAATGTTTATATTGGAATATTTTAAATTTAACTTTCTTTCATCATCAGGGAAAAAAAAACATTTTTATAGCTACATACTTATAAAAACCATTATATCAATAATTTTAATTAGTGGCAACTATGAAAAGAACAAGAAAAACATTTTCTTTTCCTTCAGCTGTGGTAACACAAACTGAAAATCTATTAGCAATTGAACAACAATTAAGCAAAATGTAACTGCTGCTTTTTTCCTAGATGAGAATGAAGATTTAAAGAAACTTGCAGCGAGTGAAATAGCTTTGTGTCAAAAAAAAATAACTGAGCTGAAGCATCAGGTATGTTATATATGTGTGAAGAATAAAGCCTTTCTGCCAGTCCTCTTTCTCATGTCACTGCAGGCTTAGCAGAGAGTCCCGGGAAGGAGCCTGTTGCTACTGAATAGAATCTTTGTTGCTGTTGATTTTTCTTTTTATTTCTATGTATCTGTCTGCAAGTGTGTCTGAACCACAAGCATCCCTGGTATTTCTAGAGGCCAGAAGAAGGCATCAGTCACATCTTGTATGTTTACTCTATGCAGGAATTAGCAGCATCAAAGAGGATTTTAAAGCAGAAAAGGACATGCTTCTTATCATCCGAATTTCTCAGGCTATAAGAGTTGCATGCTGTACAAGTCTCACTGATAAATTCCTGAACCAGCTCTTATTGCAAAGGCAGAAAGATACAGACAGCTCTGCTTTTTCTTTTTCTTCTTTTTTTTTTTTCTTCTTTTTCTTTTTCACTGTGGATAGACAATTGTAGACTGGAACCAAAGTGAACTTCCTGAGATGAGAACGTAATTTTTTATCTTAGCACTGAGAGAGTGCCAGTCCTCAACTTCCAAAATCAATAGCTTCCTCTTCCATCTAAGTGAACTCACCCAGCAAATGCAGGATGTGCACCTTTCTTCTCCTTCCGTATTGGGCCTTGACACTGTAGCTGTCCTCCAGAAGAGGGTGCCAGATCTCGTTACGGATGGCTGTGAGCCACCATGTGGATGCTGGGATTTGAACTCATCACCTTCGGAAGAGCAGTTGGGTGCTCTTACCCGCTGAGCCATCTCACCAGCCCCGGGCCTTGCTCTTTAAGACATGTGGCGTAATGGCCTGCTCCCAGACATTTCCTTCCTAGCTACCTGATCAGGGAAGTGATAGAGTACAGCCCTGAGCACCACATAAGATCTACTGTGGTGCTGTACACCGTGTTCCCAGCACTGAGGAGGTGGAGACAGGAGCATGAAAATACAAAACTAAGAATTCCAAGAAGAAATACAAACAAACCTATCACAAGTAAATGCATTTTATAACACTGGAGCATTAATACCTTACTGGAAATTATGCACTATCCATTTTTAGTTAGCAATATGGTCAAAGTGTATCAAAGAGCAATATTAGATCATTTGTTTAGAGAAACTTAGGTTCCATATCTAAGTTCCCTGATCCATAGCTTTGAGTAATGGTCTTGGGGAGTGGTTAATTACAGGAAGGTGTTGTCTTTTGTTTGCAGATCATCTCACTGTTGGTTCCTTCGGAAGAAATGGATGGGAGTGACTTGATCCTGGAGGTGACTGCGGGTGTGGGTGGTCAGGAAGCCATGCTTTTCACTTCTGAGATGTTTGACATGTACCAGCAGTACGCTGCATTTAAAAGATGGCATTTTGAAACACTGGAATATTTCCCAAGTGAACTAGGTCAGTGTCTTAGTTAGGTTTCTATTTCATCTTTCAGTTTGCAGTACCTTGAAGAGAAGTCAGGGCAGGAACTCCAGACTGGAACTTGGAGGCAGGAACTGAAACATAGGTCATGTACAACTGCTCACTGGATTCCACCTTCTGGCTTAGCCTGCTGTTTTATGTACCCTAAGACCATTTGCCCAGGGGTAGCAGCGCCCTCTACCCCAATCCAGTGGCCCTCCCACACCAATCATCAATCAAGAAATGTCTCCCAGACTTCCCTACAGATTAGTATTGTGTAGTCATTTCTCAGTTGAAGTTGCTCCTTAGAATATTCTAACCAGCACAGTCAGTAAGTAAATAGATTAGTTTTCGTAAAGCATAGATTTACATACAGTATGTCTTGGGGAAAGGGTTGGCAAGATGATGATCAGAACTTACTTGTAAGGACTAAGTAGTGATATGCTCATTATTTACCTACTGATTTTAAATATAATGACAATTTTGAAATTCACTGTAAAGTATAGTGGAAAGCTGTTTCATGATAAGCACTTCTAGCTTTGAAAAGTAGTTTTAGGGTACTCTGGCCTCACATTTTAATCCTAGCACCCAAGAGGCTAAAGCAAGAGAATTGTACGAAATTCAGTACTAGGCTGGGCTTCAGGACAACCTGTCTCGAAGTCAAAAAGGTGATCTTTAGCTATTGTTCATGTGAATTCATCAGTAGTGTAATTTAAGAAGTGAAGTTAAATAATTATATAGTAAGGTGCTGAAGAGCTGGCTCATTACTTACGAGCACTTGCTGCTTTTGCAGAGGACTTGAGATCAGTTCCCAGCACCCAGATGGTGGCTCTCAACTACCCATAAATCCATTTCCAGTGGATCTGATGTTGTCTTGTGACTCCATATGCGCCTGTTACACATGTGCTGCACGTATATACACACATGTACACTGTTAAAACACTCAGACCTAAAATTAGATAAATAAATTTTTAAAAGATTATGTGTTAAAACAGCAGATACCAAACTTCATAAAGTTTTTTAATGTGCTTGCACTCTTGACTAACAGTTACATTGTAGCTTTTTTAACTTCATGAGAAAAAGTTACATCACATGTTACATACATGCAATGGTCAATTGTTTCTGCATGGCAGAAATGATAAAAATCATTCAATTCTGTTTTCAAGGTGGCCTTAGACATGCTTCGGCCAGCATTGGAGGTCCAGAAGCCTACAGACACATGAAATTTGAAGGAGGAGTGCACAGAGTCCAGAGAGTGCCAAAGACAGAGAAGCAAAGCCGAATCCACACCAGCACCATGACAGTGGCAATTCTGCCTCAACCTACCGAGGTAAAGCCTAGGAATGGGCTGGCACAGGGCTCCTCTCCCAGCGGCTATGGAACCTTATCATTTGGTCTTCCTTCCATATTTTGAGATACTCTTGAAAGTTTAATTCAAGAAATGTAATTCTACAACAGATGGTAAGGATGAAAATGCTTCTAGACTGTGTAAATATACACTGGATATTTTCTTTGCCTATGAAATGGACATTGTGAGCCTCCCTCGTGCCTCAGGTAATATACACTATTGAATGTAGACTGGTTGCCTGCCTTGCTTTGCATTGCAGGATGGGTTCTCTAGTTGCCATCAGTAAAGGGCTGATCTTTCAGCACAGATGATACTTTATAACCCAGAGGTATTAGAAAGGTGTGTACTTGGCCTCAAAAAGCAAGACCTCAGTATGTAAGAAAACAACCTGGCTGGGTGTGGTGGCACCTGCCTTTAATCCCAGCACGATGGGAGGCAGAGGCAGGCAGATTTCTGAGTTCAAGGCCAGCCTGGTCTACAAAGTGAGCTCCAGGACAGCCAGGGCTACACAGAGAAACCCTGTCTTAAAAAACCAAATTAAAACAAAAAACAAAGAAAACAACCTGTTTTGTTAATTTAATTTCTCCTCTGCTAAAAGGGACAAATTAAAAGGTGAAATATGAAAGATTTGAGGGTTTCTACTTAGTAATTTTAAGAGAAAGTACTATTTAGGTGTAGGTAGGGTTGATGGGTTTAATTTCTGTGGGGAACCTGAGTGAGATCAGAAGAGCTAAGAGAGGAAGTACAGGAGAGTCGATGTCAGGAGCCTTGCTAGCTCCTGAGACATAGAGCATGCTCTAGGTTCTGCCTAGCTTTTTTAGCAACTCTGAGATGGGGTTGTCCTACTGCAGGGTGATTGACACGCCATAGAGAGCAGTCTCTAGTTGTTCATGGAGCGTACATCTTTAAACATGGTGCTTCCCATGGATTCTCCGGGGACCGTGCATCATGCTGTTGGATTCCAGTGTTCATGGAATGCATAACCTGGCTTTATGGTCTTTGCCTCCAAATTATGGTTATAATATTTTAAAAACAGTATCCCCTTTTTCCTCAAAACAGTCTCATGTACTCAGACTGCTATTATTTTTTGTTTCCTAAAATCTTTGATTTCTATTTTTTTTAAATCACATTTATGTGTGTGCATCTTTGTGCATGTGGCCCATAAAGGCAAGAAGAGGGCCAGGATACCCTGGTGCTGAAGTCCAAGGGGGCTGGGAGTCACCTGGCATGCTGACCACACTCAGATCCTCTTTAAGGGTTGCACGTGCTCTCTACCACTGAGATATCTGTCCAGCCCCAAATTTCCTGTTTTAAGAGTCCCTAGTTCTGTTGGTTGTGAGACAGAAAGCTCAACTTTTGAGGATTAGGGAGTGTTGCTGCGGTTCTCCATTCATTTAAAAGAAAAAGCAAACCATTTAAAATAATATTCTACCACTGGTCTATTCCTAAACCTTTCAGATTTTATACAGCTCTATGGGTGACATGCATTTACAAGGTGTGGGTCTCACCTTACGACAATTAGTGTGTGTAATTGTTTCTTAAGTTCCACCTTTTTGTGTGTGTATAGATTAAACTGGTGATCAATCCTAAAGATTTGAGAATCGATACTAAAAGAGCAAGTGGGGCTGGAGGTCAGCATGTAAATACCACAGACAGTGCTGTTCGGATAGTTCATCTGCCTACAGGTATGTGCTTACTTCTTTACAGAGATGTGTGTCCTTTTTCAACATGAAACTTTGAGTCAAGATCAATTTCTGGGGGGCTGACTAGTTTTCCACTGAAACAGATCTCCAGATACCAAAATATATCGTTAAGAGCTCGTAACTAACCACTTGATCCTGTAGCTGCTGCTCTTTAGGATAATTACAAAGCCAGGAAGGAGGAGAGGTACAGGAATCTCCATGTTAGTCATTGTGAAGAGAACAGAGTCTTGCCAATTGAGCTATGGAATATATAGTTAGTAGATTTTGTTATTTCCCAAAAAAACCTCAGTGACAGAATTATCTGAATTATTTATCAGAAAATGTTTTAAATGACCAGTTATTAGCTGTAAGGTTAAGATAATAAAAAGGACCCTGAAGGCAATAAAAGCATTGGACTTCCTACACAGAAGCATAACACATGGACAGTTTTGATACAATTTCAGGGGCATCTTTCCATTGAGACTTTAAAGTCCAATGGAATTTGAATCTAGATAATTGGGCAAAGTGACTGTCCATTACTCAGAAGACCTGTGTTTTGAAGTATTACTGGAGCACTGGAATGACTTATGAGTGACAAGGGACATCTAGTTAATACAGCTCAAGCAATCTTTGACTACCACACCTATGGATCTTAAATTGCCATAGTTCCTGTTGACCAGGAGTAATGAAGACTGGTGGTCACGTAGGACTTTGTCCTTTAAATATAGAAAACTGTTAAATATTGCAGTGATAAACAGGGTGTATAAATAAAAATAGGTTGAAACAGGTAATCTTCAACTCTATTCTGTTTATCTAATAATAGGATTTGTAGCTTCTATATATGTTCATTTCTCTAAGTCTATTAAAAAGTGAAGCTCTGAAAAAATATGTATTAAAAATATTTAAGCCAGCCGTGGTGGCGCACGCCTTTAATCCCAGCACTAGGGAGGCAGAGGCAGGCGGATTTCTGAGTTCCAGGAGACAGCCTGGTCTACAGAGTTCCAGGACAGCCAGGGCTACACAGAGAAACCCTGTCTCGAAAAAAAAAAAACTTTCAAGTCTGCCAGGTGTGGTGGTGGAAATCCTGTCTCGGAAAATAAAAAAAAAAAATCAAACAAAATTAAAGTCGTCTGTTTGATTCTTGTTTTTATTGCCTTGTAAAAGAAGAAAAAGGATGAGAAAGAAAAGAAATAGTCCTTGATAATAAAGAAGATTTTTGTATTAAAACTCTTTATTTTCATAACATTATTCAGGTATTATTTCTGAATGCCAGCAAGAGAGATCTCAGCTGAAGAATAGGGAGCTGGCTATGAAAAAGTTGCGTGCAAGGTTATATAGCATGCATCTGGAGGAAGAAATTACTAAAAGATACAACGCTCGGAAGATCCAGGTACAAATGAATTTAAGAAACACAAAAATGTTTATAGGGGGGCTGGTGAGATGGCTCAGTGGGTAAGAGCACCCGACTGCTCTTCTGAAGGTGATAAGTTCAAATCCCAGCAGCCACATGGTGGCTCACAACCATCCGTAACGAGATCTGGCTCCCTCTTCTGGAGTATCTGAGGACAGCTACAGTGTACTTACATATAATAAAATAAATCTTTCAATCATTAAAAAAAAAATGTTTATAGGTAGTGTAGTTTTTGTTATTACTACTTTGTATTTATTATAAGGGCGGTATCTGTCTACACTTTATCCTGTTTTATAGTCCCAGGCATTTTTCTCAGATGTGTGACAGTGTACCATATCCCTGCTCAGGTTTTAATCCTTTGCACTTACAGAAGCAAGAGTACTAGAAAATTATAACTACTGCTTTGTATTAGATTTTATTTCATACACAGTCCTTCCATGACTTCTTTAGTATTATACTCATCACCTTATCGCCACAGCAGGATGACTTTAATTCCTAGAGGTAACATATACATAATGCATATATAAATATGCTGATTCTACTGTTTAAATATCAGCCATTTGCCAGACTCTTTCATTATGTAACCAATATTTTTCTGATTGGAAATTAAAGTTTAACCTTAAGTCATAGAGCATTGAAAGGGCAGAGGCAAGACTCAGATACTTGTATCTTGACTATAAAGTCTTTCTTCTCTGAAGCATACCCCTATGTTATTTGGGGAGTCAGGGTTTATACTTGGTTCTTGCATTGCTGTTGGTTTAAGTTGTTCTGGATCTAAATGCATCTCTTATACCTCTCCCAATTTTTTTTTCCAGATTGGAACTAAAGGAAGATCGGAGAAAATAAGAACATACAACTTTCCACAGAACAGGGTCACAGATCACAGAATAAACAAATCACTACATGACCTTGAGAGCTTTATGCAAGGAGACTGTCTTCTGGATGACATGATACAGTCACTGAAGGACTATTCGGATTATGAATGTCTAGTAGAAATGATTTCCAGAAAAGACTAAGCTTCTTTATAAAGATATATTTTATGTAGACTAGGAAAATTCTAGTGCAAATCTATTGTGTGCAAATACTTAACCAGTATTCTCTTGAGGAATGTAAGTTAACAGTTTCTTGGACAATTCTCTATAAAAAAAAAATTAGACACAAAGGAAGACAGTTGTTTTTCTGTAAAGTATTTCATCAGAAATTTCAAATATAAAGCAAATATGTTCATATTAATATGATGGAAGGAAACACAAGCTGATAGTGTAATTAACAAGGAGCGATACAATCAAGCACATTAAGGCTGATAGTACTGAGAACAGCCTACACAGAGTTCTAGTGAAAGGAAGCACTTACGAGGTGCTCCCTCCCTATAATGAAGTCAGGCATGTTGTAAGGATAGCCCTCTCAATGATGGGAATGTTCCTGGGTTACTCTGTAGCTGGTAGCTTGGGCCTTGCAAACAGAACCTCAAGCCCATGGGACCTGGGAAGCCAAACGTCTCCTATCAAGGTGTGAGCTTTACTGAATAGTAAGCATTAGTGGGCTTCTATATCAGTTCCTCAGAAAAACAGAACCAATAGGATGTGTCTACACAAATTCACTGTAAGGATGGACCCACATAGAGAACCATGTGTCCAAGTCTATAGTGTGAAGCAGCTGGATGGAGACCAAGAAGAGTTAATGGTTCACTCTACTTGGGAGTTTGCGGGAAATTTCTTTTGGTTGGAGGAGGTTGCATTTTCTCTACTCATGCCTTTAGCCCAGTTGGATAAAACATGTTAGCATGACTGATATTTCACTGATTTAAATGCCAGTGAAACCTCCAAACCTTGAGGAGATCCAAAATAATGTTACCAAGTATTAAGGTTCTCTAGAGTCACAGAACTTATGGAATGAATTCCTCCCCCCCTCCCCTATAAATGTAAAGAGAGTTCATTGGAATGATTTAACAGTCTACAGTCCAACAAATCCAACAATGGCTATGTGAATGGAAAGTCCAAGAATCTAGTAGTTGCTCAGTCCTACAAGGCTTGGTGCCTCAGCTGGTCTTTGGTATATTTGGGAATCTGAAGAAGTAGGTTTCAATGCCAGTGAAGGAATGGATGTAATAGCCAGGCAAGGGCAAGCAGGCAAAGAACCAAACTTTCTTTCATCCATTGTCCTTACATAGGCTTCTAGCGGAAGGTGTGGCCCCAGATTAGAGGTGTCTTCCCAGCTCCAGATCTGGACCAAAGGCATGTTGTCTTCTTGCTCAAAAACCAGAAGGTGGCTGGGCAGTGGTGGTTCACGCCTTTGATCCCAGCACTTGGGAGGCAGAGACAGGCGGATTTCAGAGTTCCAGGCCAGCCTGGTCTACAGAGTGAGTTCCAGGAGAGCCAGGGCTATAGACAGAAACCCTGTCTCAAAAAAAAAAAAAAAAAAAAAAAAAAAAAAAAAAAAAANTCCTGGCTTGCTCAGCCTGCTCTCTTATAGAACCCAAGACTGCCAGCCCAGAGATGGTCCCACCCACAAGGGGCCCTTGATCACTAATTGAGAAAATGCCTCACAGCTAGATCTCATGGAGGCATTTCCCCAACTGAAGCTCCTTTCTCTGTGATAACTCCAGCTGTGTCAAGTTGACACAAACCTAGCCAGTACACCAAGTCTACAAAATTAACCATTATGGTGTCCAGGAGTACCCCTTGAGGCATGGCCATGGAAGAGGAGAAATGAAACATCCAGTGTTTCTCCACCACCTACTACTTACAAGCTTCACGTGCTACCAGCAAAGACTTCAATAGTTTGAATTTGTCCCCTCTAAAGTTCAGGTGATGCTAATGTGCTATTAAATATATAGCGTCACAACTAATTTTTTTTAAGAGTCCCTTCTAAATGAGGCTAATGTCTGTAAACTGTCAAACACCCAGAATCACTGCCCAGTTCCAGTAATGTTTTCATACATTCAATGTCTGAAATACATTACAAACGTGACATTTTACTCTCATACATATCTTCTGGCTCTTACACACGATGCTACTTAAATATCATTGCATGGCAAAGTTTATGGTAAATCCCAAATAATTCATTCAATACCTAATAGTTCAGATTTCTCTCCTTTTTTCCTAGATGTGTTAAGAGTTGGCTTCTTCAATCCCATTACATACTGTCTAGTGGGCTTTCCCTTACTAGACTTCTAATCCCCTTTGTCAAGGCACTGCACTGGATTTTCATCTATGAAAATCAAAGTAGATATTGATACTATGAGTTTTTCAGCCATTATGGGGCATTAACACATGAGCCATCTTCTCTTGTCACTTTGCACTGTTGTCACAAAAATTTGTATTCAAAGAGGGAGAGTTTGACTGGTCCATGCTGCTGTATTCTTAGCCTTCAAATCCCAGCTTGTAATTTGCAGTGTACTTTATACTGAGTATTTATTGCCTCACTATTTAAAAGGAGTAGCACAAAACTATTAATGATAGGCAAGAATTTTTAAGCTGCCTACAGTGCTTAATGCATAAACCAGGTTATATGAACAGAATCCCTTCGAATCTCATGAAAGGTGCTTTACCTTTCAGATGTGTATATTAATCTGCTTTTTATATGCATAGGTGTTTTTCATGCATGTATATTTGTCCACTATGCCCATGGGAGTACCCATGGAGGCCAGATTAGGGTATATGATCCCCTGGGATTGTAGTTAGAGACAGTTGTGAGTTGCCCAGAGAGTACTGGGAATTGAACTGAGGTTCTCTGAAAAGCAGCCATTGGTCTTAACTACCAAGCCATCTCTCCAGCCCCCCCCCCTCTTTTTTTCCCCACCCTAACCCCTAGACTTTTTCTGGAATAGCCCTGGAATTCACTTTGTAGACCAAGCTGGTTTCTGCCTACTGAGTTCTAGGATTAAAGTCTAGGATTAAAGGAGCCTTATTTTATATTTTTAAGATATTGGTGAATAGCTTTCATAAACCCATACAACTCAAGACTGATCATTCAAACTCTATTCAGAGCCTCCCATATTTTATTATTTCTGCTTTAGCCTTAACATTACAATTATATTAATTACAGTTTACCTAAGCTCTCCTGATCCGAAAGACAGTTAAGATGGATTGTGAAGAATATTAAATGTTAGATTTTACTGGGCAGTGGTGGTACACTCCTTGGATGGAGAGCCAGGCAGATCTCCGAGATTGAGACCAGCCTGGTCTACATAGTGAGTTCCAAGACAGCCAAGACTCCATAGACCCAGTCTCAAAAACAAAACAAAATGTTGGATTTTATTCTATTAACAAGGGAAAACTGTTACCCTTCCCAAGAGTACCTGGGAAGAGAAAGAAAGGTTTTGCCTGTAGGTTACAGGCAAAAAAAAAAAAAGCCTTAGCTCAAGTTTTAAACTGCCTGTGCATTAGGATATCATAGCTGGTTAGAAAGGAACTGTCCAAAGCTTATGCAACTATTTCAACAATATAAGCGTAAAATGTGTCAGATGCCTTGGGTGCAGCTCAGTGGCACTGTGTGTGCTTATGACCATATTGAAGGTTTTCAGCTCAATACTCTGGACTGCAAAAATAATACATTTAAAAATAAGATACCAGCCGCATGCCTTTAATCCTAGCACTTGGGAGGCAGAGGCAGAGGCAGGCAGATTTCTGAGTTCTACAAAGTGAGTTCCAGGACAGCCAGAGCTACACAGAGAAACCCTGTCTCGAAAAAACAAAACAGGCTGGTGAGATGGCTCAGCAAGTAAGAGCACTGACTGCTCTTCCGAAGGTCCTGAGTTCAAATCCCAGCAACCACATGGTGACTTACAACCATAATGAGATCTGACACCCTCTTCTGGTGCATCTGAAGACAGCAACAGAGTACATATAAATAATAATAAATACATCTTTAAAAATATTTTTAAAAACTGAAAAAAGGGGCTGGTGAGATGGCTCAGTGGTTAAGAGCGCCGACTGCTCTTCCGAAGGTCCAGAGTTCAAATCCCAGCAACCACATGGTGGCTCACAACCATCCATAATGAAATCTGATGCCCTCTTCTGGAGTATCTGAAGACAGCTACAGTGTACTTACAAATAATAAATAAATAAATTAAAAAAAAAACTGAAAAAAAAAAACGCAAAACCAAGAAAAAGGAAGATACCATTGAGTGTATTATCAACCCAGGCAAAGTGACTAGCAGATTTCCGTCTGTGAACTAAGTAATCCCTAGTTGTTCAGATGTGATTTGGAAGTCAATAAAAAGTTAAGGCAGAGTGGTATAATAGCAATAGAAACCTAATAGAACCATAACATGTTGAGATCCTTGGAATGGTTTACACAACCATTTCATTATGAGTCACGCACTTTTCCTACCTGCATAAATGTAGAAACTTCAAACTTCTGCAGATAGGTGTCAAGGTACATCCCAAAGGATACTTTACTCTCAAGACAGAAGTAATGACACCTTTTATCTGTACCCTATAACACTTCTCCATATGCTGTGGTCTGAATGTATCCTCCCAAATTCAGGAACTGAAAACTTACTCCCAATACAGTGAGTAGATATGTGGACCTACACCTTCTGGAAGGTGTTCAAAGCTTTTAGACATGGGATAAGCAGATGATTCCAAGTTTGGGCCTTTTTGCCCTTACCTCTTAAGTCCCCTGAGGCCCTACATCCAGAAGCCATCTCCAAGACACCAAGTAGCTTGCATCCCACACTAGTGCCCTTTCCTTCACTTTCCTAAGTTCTAGGACTCGGGGAAGTTTCCACTATAGAAATGACTATAGTACTGCCATAAGGAGTATAAAACAAACCAGGGTAATACTTAAGAAGCAACATTCACTGCAACATAGCAAATTTCCTGGTTGACTTAATTTTATTTATTTATTTATTTATGGTTTTTCGAGACAGGGTTTCTCGGTATAGCCCTGGCTGTCCTGGAATTCACTTTGTAGACCAGGCTGGCCTCGAACTCAGAAAACTGCCTGCCTCTGCCTCCCAAGTGCTGGGATTAAAGGCGTGTGCCACCACGCCCGGCTCCTGGTTGATTTCTATCCCAAGTCTGTATGCTTAGTAAAGAAATGAAAAGGTGGGCTGGTGAGATGGCTCAGCGGGTTAGAGCACCCGACTGCTCTTCCGAAGGTGATGAGTTCAAATCCCAGCAACCACATGGTGGCTTACAACCACCCGTAACAAGATCTGACGCCCTCCTCTGGTGCGTCTGAAGTCAGCTACAGCATACTTATGAAGAATAATAAGAAATCAATCCTTGGACCAGAGAGACCAACCGGAGCAAGCCAGGCTGTCCGGAGCGAGCGGAGCCGAACGGGGACGGCCGGAGCTAGCAGGGCCGGAGCGAGTGGGGCTAAATGGGGATGGCCGGAACGAGCGGGGCCAAACCGGAGCAAGCAGAGCTGATCAGAGCGAGCGGGGCTGGCTGGAACAAGCGGGGGCCATACAGGGGCGGCCGGGAGCAAGTGGGGCTGGCCGGAGCGAGCAGGGTCGAGCAGAGTGAGCGGGGTTGACCGGAACAAGGGAAAAAAAAAAAAAGAAATGAAAAGGTAACGTTACAGAATAGGGTGAAAATATACATTAATAATGGCCTAACTTGCATATTTTAGAAAAAAACCTTTTTGGTAGGATGACCCCTTATGATTCTGGGCAGTGGTGAGTCTCAGCACTTTGGAACTTCACAATTATTTTATTCATTTTATTACTTATTTTTATTTTATCCATAAATGAATGTTCAGAGAATCTCAAGAGCATAGACGGGCAGGCTACATGTTTCTATCATTTCCATATACCTCAATGTCTTGTCTGCACTAAGTCTGTACACAGAAATTTGAAGGGATGAAGGCAATTTTCTCTGTACTTCATATTTCACCCAAGAGCAGAAAAACAAAAAACTTGACACAAGTGGGCATGAAAAGACTGGCATCTAGTGAAATGCAGAATGGCCTTCTCTATCTACTGGAGGAAGAGATTCACACATGCCCACAAGCCAGTTAGGAGCATCAGTTAATACTGTTCCAACACAATTAAGCTCAAATATAATTTAAAGTCAACGCTTAATTAACCTGGCAAACTGACACGGACTGTGACAAATTATTGCAGCATGTAAGAAAACATGCTTGTCTCCCTCCTTGTAGAAATAGGAGGTTTTCCAACAACCAGTCAGCCATTTTCTTCGGGAAGGGAAAAAACATGCTGAAGAGTACTTTCAGACTATAGTGAAGAACCAAAGGTTACATTCCAGGTGCTCTGTTGTTTGCTAAGCTTGCCTTCCCACCTGAAATTTCCAACTCTCTGTATATGCAAATAAAAGATGATAAGGAGTCTCCAAGGTCAAGCAGAGTAAAAACAGGAATGTGTATTATCAAGTTCCTGCAAAGAATATTACTCCCTGGAATAACAGAAGGAACTACTGGACTCCTTAAGACTTGCTGAAAGGAACTTGGTTCATTTTGCCCTCAAGAACACCTCCCTCTACCCAGGAGGATGCAAAAGTGTGCACTCTCTTGACTAGCTCTGAAACCACAGTGAGAGCTTAGACTTCTAAGCACAATCCGTATAAAGTGAAAATACTGCTAAGATATTTAAGAATGGCAAACTAGCCGGGCGTGGTGGCACACGCCTTTAATCCCAGCACTCGGGAGGCAGAGGCAGGCGGATTTCTGAGTTCGAGGCCAGCCTGGTCTACAAAGTGAGTTCCAGGACAGCCAGGGCTAGACAGAGAAACCCTGTCTCGAAAAACAAAACAAAACAAAATGGTAAGCTTTTTCTTGTCATTCCTCAGCACTGTGACAGGTTCCCATTGTCTCTAAAAGCCAAATCCATTACTGTACGCACCAATGGTCTGCATCTAGTGTTATTTCACATTATTATTATCATTATTATTCATATTTTGCATGCACAAAGATCTCCCTGGTACAGCATTTAAAATTGATTATTTATTTTCATTTATTTGAGACAGGGTTTCTCTGTGTAGCTCTCTCTGCCTGGTAACTAGGTTTTCTGGCTCCTGTGTGTGTGTGTGTGTGTGTGTGTGTGCCACCACACCCGACCACACAGCATTTTAATATCCATTCCACAAGACTCCAGCTAAAAGCCATTCAATCTAAAAATACCACATGATCTAGCTTCTGACTTTTCGGGATGCACCCTCCCCTCTTCCACCCCACCCCTCACCCTCTGTCCCCCTTGCTTGAGCTCTAGGCACTTTTTAAATGTAGTTCTTTAAAAGGTCAATACAGTTCAAAGTGTCAAACTTAACTGACCATTCAAGATTCTCAACCTATGTCTCTATTAACAGTTCTTTTAACACGCAGTTTAGTATCTTTCATCTACTGAAAATTTTGAATGTCAAATTCCTTCTCATTAGGATATAAAGTTCCTTAAAGACAGGGCTCATGTCTTTTCAGCCATTTTTACTTAGAGGCTCAGTTCTCAGGTACAAGCTGTCAAGATTTTGGTAAGCAACACCACCCACATCGCTATTTTTATGCAACACTCCAAACGTGAAAATGCCAGAAAACTAGGGATAAACAAAAAGAATTTGATAAAAACTGGATCCACCCAACGTTTGTATGACTCAGTCCAATCTTGGTCCCGCTTTACACAGGAGCTGCATGGAACACTAACAGAAAGTCATATACTCTTGCAGAAAAGCTTTACTGCTCTGTATTCTGAATAGAAGTTCGGTGTATTGCCACCACTTAGAAATAAATTCAAGGGGCTGGTGAGATGGCTCAGCCGGTAAGAGCACTGCTCTTCCGAAGGTGATAAGTTCAAATCCCAGCATCCACATGGTAGCTCACAACCATCCGTAACAAGATCTGGCGCCCTCTTCTGGAGTGTCTGAAGACAGCTACAGTGTACTTACATATAATAAATAAAATAAATCTTTAAAAAAAAAAAGAAATTCAAGACGTGCAATGCCCAACATCATAAGTGGTGCACTATAGCTCACCATCAGACTTAATAATACTTTCACTCTCGCCTTTGATATAAAAATATCCACGTAGCCAGGGCGCTCCACCCCAAAGAGACGGGAGTCTCACTTATTTAGGGGGAACAGGTCCGCTGTTTCTTGAGCCTAGCCAACGAAGGTTAAGAACACATAAAATTAAATACAAATTAACAGTTTAAGAAGTCGTGGAAAGAATGCAACGGCCAGGTCTAGATTAGGCCGCGCCCTCGGCCTTGGGAAGGCGCCAAGCCAAGGGCCGCCCGGGTCCCACTGCGCGCCGTCCCGGGGGCAAGGGCGGTTCTCGGGTCACATGTCCCGCCCAGCTGGTCCGCCCCGCCCGGAGGGAACCGCCAGGCTCCTCGCGCGCAAGCGCCAACCCGCCAACTCCTTAGCCGCCGCCGCGCAGTACGCAAGCGCAGGGGCTCCAAGCAGGGGGCGGAGCCAATTTAGGAGGGAGAGTAGAGCGCGCCTAAATCCTAGAGAGGCGGGTCCGGAGCCAGGGCAAGGGCCTGTTTTCCGGAAGGTGTGGACTTAGGGTGGCGGGTGTGCAGATCTGCAAACTCGCTCGTAACAGACGATGGAGGAAGACCGGGGCTCCGTCTGTGTTCACCACAGACTTTCAGGCAGAAGTCGGAGCTGTCCCCAGGACATGAGGACTCTCGAGAAGCCGGTTCGCGGGATAGAGGAGGGGGGTGCGGGAAGAGGGCAGCATGGCAGGTTTACGCAGACGACCCGCCACCTTCGCAGGCCACGCCTACATGGGCGTGCCTGCCAGCTGCGTCGGCAACTTTGGGGAGGCGAGGATCTGGGTGTGTGGGAGGGGCCCTGGCTCCAGGGCTGACTCCGCCCCCGCGCCCTCCTATTGGGCGAACGAAGGCGTCCTCTCATGCCGCCTGCCTATTGGCACGCGCGAGTAAACGCCGCGCCCCATTGGTCTGTTCTGATTTGGGCACCAAATTCAAAGATTTTAAAAGTACCAGCTGGCGCCTTTTAAGACCTGCGGCTCGGCACATCGGCTCGCCGGCCACCTCTTTCCTGTGGTCGCTGCCACCTCTCCTGCACTGGATTCCGAGTTTTTGAGGCATGAGCCGGCGCACCTGCAGTGATCTGCGCCGGCGGTCGTCCTGTCCCTGCCGTCTTGGCGCGCGGACTACCGTGGACGGTGAGTGTGAGGCGGGCATGGTGGGAATCCTCTCTCTGGAGGCAGCCTCAGAGACTGGGTGCTTGCAGATTACGGTGTTCCGGGCCTCAGGCGACCTACTGGGCCCGGGACTGGGAGGAAGGAGGCGCGGGGCAAGGGTGGCTGGTGCAGAGTGGGACAGATGTGGTCGGCCTTGTACGGGGTCCTACCATCCCGTCCCACCCCGAGACCCTGCACGGGGGACGTAGTGGCTTATGAGCGCCGGATTCCACCCCACCCCCTGCCTGGGCGCCAAATGCTCCCTCCTTCCCCCTCCCGAACTCTTGCGACCTGTGACAGGACTGTGGGACTCCAGGCTGGCCAGATGGCCCCATCTCTAGCCTCTACGCCCCCCGTTTCACAACACATCCATCTCACATCCATACTCAGTCTCCGTAACTTTTTGCCCTCAGAACCCTGGCTGGAGAGCGCGGGAGATTGAGCTCCGCGCTTATCTCCCGCCTTCCCTCGTGCACCGCGCCCTCGGGGCACCTCCCACCACCGACCCCCTCAGCATTTCTAGGGGCTCTTTCCCAGCTCCCGCCAAATGTAGAGGGCCCCCCAGCCCCCGCCTGCCCACTGTATCAAATGGAAAAAGATTTTTTTTTCTCCCCTTTTTTGCATCTTCTCAGTAAGTCTCAAGGCCTGGAGTCAGCAGGGGAGGGTTCTAAAAAGCGCCCTTTTTCCTTCAAAACGGTGAGTTTGCCTGTAGTGTTTAGCTGATGAAAGAATCGAGGAGGGATTGTTTAATTTTCCGGCGTTTTGAAGAATTAATGGTCACTTTTTCCAGCGTTTGGGTGAAAGCAGAGAGAATCAATCGTTTATTTTCTTATTTATTTTTTATTTTTCTTGGCATCTCAGTGAAAGATGCATCGGTTCTACCGTAGAATTTTTCGAAACTGAAGGAAGAAGCAATTCTATCTATCTATCTATATCTTCAATAATCTTCCTTCATCGGAAAAGGAATTAAGTCTTGAAGAGAAGAAACTACTAGCTTAGCAGAATGTGTTTGTAAAAGATTACCCGAGTCCCCGTTAAAAAATAAGAAATTTAATGGTATTACGATGGGATTCTTTTGCTCAGCTTTCCTCCTCAGGAAATACTTGCTGCCCCCAAGTCCCCTCCCCCACTTGGTTTACAGCCTTGAAGAAACCTTAAAAAATAGTTAGAACATTTAAATGTTTTTCAAAGTAGGCTTAAAGAGAGGTTTTCTCTTGACTTATACTTTCAATCACCTTCCCTCACCCTGCGCAAAGAAGGGATGGTGTTTGACCTTGGCCACATGGCTGGGTTCTGAGACTGAAACCTACTTAACATATGGAAGAGCTAAGACTTTAACTCCAGCTTTAATTACAGTATTTAATATGGAGTGTAAAGCCTGTGTTTATAAGTTAAATGAAAGGTCAGACTTGGTGAACTCTTAACTATCCACCTTTCCCCCATCCCACGATTGGCCTAGGGGTGCTAATGTGAGTTCTAAAACATTGAAATATTGTTCATTTTATCTGTAAGTTCATTTTAAGGACAGCTCCCGAAACCTAATAGAATAAGCTGGTCAGAAAGCTCAGTAGAGATTCTTTAATTGGAAGTTTTTCCTCCTAATTTGTGCTTGTGTGGAATTTATCTTGATTTTTCAGTGTAAGAAATGCCAGCAAGTTTGCCTTTTTGTGACTAACTAGATAAGAAACAGATGCTTTTAATCAGATCATTCATTAATCCAGTTTTGTTTTCTTCTCCATTTTGTGAATGGGAAAACTGAGTCCAAGTTTTTGCCATTAAGTGGATATCAGATGAATGAAATAGCAAGACTAGACATGTGACCCACATTTGTTTGATTGGGGGAGGGGTATGGAATTCCTTAATCTGCCTTTATGTCTGCTCAACATGAACATAATACAAAATATTTCTTACTGTTTAGGAGCACTTAGAAATTGAAATTCTCTTGATCTCAGATGGATTTAGCTGTGTGTGTGTGTGTGTGTGTGTGTGTGTGTGTGTGTGTGTGTGTGTAAGATCCAGATTTTTATCTTCTGATACTTATCTCTAATTTAGAAAACAGAGTCCTGTAGTCTGGAAAAGTTTAAAAGAAAAATACTTAAAAATCAAAATGATGGCAGCATGTGAAATGCAGTCCCAAGCCAACTGGAACAGCTCATGAGAGTGAGAATTAGAGCAGTTTGAGCTAAAGGTAAACATTGTAAAGTAAATGGTAGGCGAAGAGCATTTCCCAGCACTGGGGTTTTGATGCCAGAGCTGTCTGTCCACTATGGTTTTCTTGCTCCTGCAAGTCCTCTGTCTCAAAGAAATGAGGCAATGCGGTCCCAGTCTCAGTTCAGAGGACCTGACTAAGGGGAGTCATGACAGGGACAGCCAGGGCTGGAGGTGGATGTGCTTTCCCACCAGCTCGCCACCTGTGCCTAGTCACAGAGAAATAGAAGAAAACAACTTCATAGCTGCTGTCCTCTGAGCACTTGTGCAGCATGACTCTTGGTGTGCCCACAGAGAAGAGTTAAGTGGGGGAGAGGCGGCTTAGTTCATTAGTTCCAAGGAAGCCTATGGAAATGATAGCTAGATGGGATGTGGCACCCTGGAACTGTGTCATGTATGGGTTTTAGTTGATAGTATTGAGTTAATATTCTGTTTATTGGCACATGCACACCGTGGTAATGGAAGGTATCCATTTCTGGTGCTGGGTATATAAGGGTTATGATAATGTCTGTAAAGACCCTGAGTTCAGTTCTCAGCAAGAAGTTGGGGAACAAGTTACCACAAAAGTGAATTTTATTCTGTTTCTTGTGTTCTTTTTGTAGGTTGTAAAGAAGCAAGCCCTGTTCTTTCTGTTAAAATGAAGTGTTTTAATTGCAACCCTGATCTTTCTGAGCTTGAAGTGCTAAAGCCTGAGGACAGTGGGATAGAAGGTTCCTACAGTCCGGTGTGCTTGGAACCTTCCTGTGAGGATTGTGTTAGAAACCATGAGAGGTTGTCTTTTGTCGAGTCACCAATTGTGGGACATGATAACAAGGAAAATCAACGTGTACAAAACACACTAGATAGTTCAAACGAAACAGAAGAGCTTGAGGCCAGTAGACTGTATGAGGACAGTGGGTACTCATCATTCACACAAAGTGACCGTGATGATGGCATTCTTATCCTGGAGAATTTCAAAAACAGTCCCCAGGCCCATCTGCTGCCATCGCAGAACCCGGACCAGCATCCCAACAAAACCCTGCTGCCTGTCCTGCATTTTGAAAGAGTGGTTTGCTCAACATTAAAAAAGAATGGCAAGCGAAACTCTAAAGTGGATCGAGAAATGCTGAAGGAAGTTATCGCCAGCGGAAACTTTAGACTGCAAAATATAATTGGCAAGAAAATGGGCCTGGAACACCTAGATATCCTGGCTGAGCTCTCCCGGAGGGGGTTTATGCACCTGCTGGCTAATATTTTGACTAAACTCAGTGGCATGGACTTAATAAAGTGAGTTTGAGTGTGTTGCACACTGCATGTATTAGATAACAGAGGACATGGTTGTGCAGACCAATGTAAAGTGGTCTTACAGTGCAGACTTAATGTTTGGTTGACATTTGAAATGGAAGAAAATCTATGGAAATCTGCATCTAATCTTGTCAATTTGAATTTCATAGTCTGCCATTAGAAGGATGTATTCTATACTGAATTATCTGGCTAGCTGAAATGAAATGGCTAGATAAGGTGGTTTCTATTACTGGGTGGTTTCTGTATCCAGCATTGTGACATTCAGTTAATGTAATAGATTTTTCAAAATTGGTTACAAGTAGCCTAGTATCTTGTCAAACAACTAAGGTGGAGGTGTATACACTGTACTGGTGTGAAATTGCTTATCCTAATAGATACTCAAGAAAAAAATGGATTCAACAAGCTTGGTGGGAGGGAGTTTTTTAAAAACTTAAAAAATTTTGGCTGTCCCTTTGGTAGTCTGGCTAAGCACTCATAACTGGGCTATGTCATTCATTCCCAGATCTTAATCTACCCGGTTTCAGTGCCTGTCCCGTTAGTGTAGCTTGTAATCATCTGCTTCTGTTCTCTGTTGGACTTAGACCTTTGTCTCCTTTGTTTTTAGTCTGTCTAAAGTGAGCAGAATTTGGAAGAAGATCCTGGAAAACAATAAGGGAGCGTTCCAACTCTACAGCAAAACCATGCAGAGAGTCATCGTGAGTCTGCCATTGCTCTTTTAGGGGTAGAAACATGCTTGTAAATTCATTAAATTCATAAGAAATGTCAGCTTTCTGGGGAGGAAGGGTGTGGGGCACTGGCAGTGTGCGGATCTTATATAAAAATTGTTAATAAGCCTAAGTTTAAAAAATTCTGCTTTGTTTGAAACACACCACAAAGTGGTCTCAAGCAACCAGTTAACTTACTGGTATAGAGGAAGAGTTTAATTTTCTAAAGTACTTGCTAATTGTGGTACTTCTGACAGTTGACCATTATATGATTGAAGTATGTCCTTAAGGCAAGGTGGTCTCAAGTGTATGTAATCTTGGAATACTAGAGGCTTGAGAAGTTTAAAGATAGCATGGAGCTACATCTTGAACCTGTTCTCAAAAACCTAAAATAAATATTTGTTAGCTGACTGCTGCCCTCTATTGGTATGGGAAGAAAGTCCTGTCCACTTGTTCTGTGAACAGGACTTTATTTAGTGTTGGCCTTGGCTAGTTTAAAAGGCACCTTAAATTCCTAATAGGCTTCTCTGATTCACACTTTGAATGCGTTCCTTTTTGGACTGTTTCTGTGCATAGCTCTGCCCAATGGAGGAGCTGGTATTACAGTCCTGTAGGATCCCTTTATCAAGGAGAACGAAAAAGAATTGAAAATCTCTTTTTAAACTTTGAATCAGGAAAGCAGTAAGTTGTCACTACATACTACAACTAGAGGATCTGCTGTGGGCAGAGCTGCACTAACTTCTGTTCAAAAGTCATCGACCTGGGCACCTCCCAAAAAAGATGTTCAAGTCAAGTCCTCCAGTCAGCATGGTCAGAAAGTTTCTACCTACAGCCGGCACAATGAGTTCGTGGAGGTAACTATTGGGAAAGTTTTAGAAATGAGGAACACTTATAAAGTAAGAAAGAGGGTTTCACAGGACAGTTTGTCACTACATGGTATCTGGTGTCTGGTACTAAATTGAGAAGATGATGTTTGGGTTTGTAGTAAAAAGCATTAAGGCAGTAGAGGTCACATCTTCTGTACCTTTCATCTACTCTCAGTAGTGACCTTGAAATATCTCAAAACTGTCCCATAATCCGTTTTATAGTTGCTACTGTCAGAAGGAGAGCAGCTGAATATAAGGCATACCTTCCAGGAGTGTAAGGGCTCCTGTTACTCTGTTAGGTAATGGATACTTAAATGTCTATATTGGAGGCATGGCTCTCCTTTCTGGTTTAGTAACAAATTCATTCAGGATACTAAAATACTCATACGGATTTCTTTTTCTTCCAGGTGGCAAAGACGTTGAAGAACAACGAAAGCCTCAAAGCCTGTATTCGCTGTAGTTTTCCTGCAAAATATGACCACTATTTAGAGCGAGCAGTCTGCAAACGGGAAAGCTGTCAATTTGAATATTGTACAAAGTGTCTGTGTGCTTACCATAGCAACAAAGACTGTTTGAATGGCAAGATCCTAAAAGCCAGCTGTAAAATGGGTCCTTTGCCTGGAACTAGAAAGAGTAAAAAGAACTTACAAAGATTGTGACCTTTAATAAATCAACTGTAGATCTTGGCTACTTTAAAAAAAAATAAACAAAAACAAACTTCCACTTTTTAATTTAAGAAAGTAAAAATAATTATGATGCCTTTTGTGAAGAGAGGAATTAATTGTCCATAAAAATGCCAAGATTGACTTATTTTATGAAAAACAAACTGGATATCTATCTTAGATACTAAGATAAAATTGATTGGACTTTTTGCAAGGGAGGGCTGTGTTTTTTTTTGTTTTTTTTTTTAATGGAGTCTTGAGAACATTTGCTTCAGAATCTGAGATTCGCTTTACCAAATTTGTATCATACTTCTATCAACTTGAGTCTGTCCATTTAAATGTTTGTCAATGTGAGTTTTTTTATATCTGTAAATATATCTGTTTTCAAATGCCAAATAAGTATACATAATTTTGTTTAGTTACAATAAAATTGTTTGAGGTGTAACGATGTGTGCAGGCTTTTGGTTTTTGGTTTTTTTTTTTTTGGTTTTTTGAGACAGGGTTTCTCTTTATAGCCTTGGCTGTCCTGGAACTCACTTTGTAGACCAGGCTGGCCTCGAACTCAGAAATCCGCCTGCCTCTGCCTCCCGAGTGCTGGGATTAAAGGCATGCACCACCACGCCCAGCTACGTGTGCAGTTTTTATGAATGTGTTAGCCCTGGAAATAAGTGCATTAGGCTGTGAAGGGAAGTGGGTGGATCATGTCCCAGAGGGCTTGTCATATCCTCCCTGAGTTCTCCCTCTAGCTTATCTTGTAAATCATACAGATAAACATCTTGGTTGATCAGCAATTCCTTAAAACAAAGGCCCTTGTGTTAATCATCCACCAGCAAGAGCATTAGGGTACGTTCTGTCTCCACAAGACCCCTCACCACAGGGAGCCTAAGGAGCATACAGTGCTGGATCTGTTCACCAAGTGTGCCGTTTGGTTTTTATCATATTTAAAAAATAATTCTAGATAACGTGCAGTGCTCTTATCAGTCACCTTATCCTTCAGTTTTAAAGAATAACTTCATTGTGTATAGTGAGGTCAGTGAGTGGATTGTTTTTGGTCTCTGTATCCTTACCTATCATGGAACTTGCTCTGTAGACCAGGTTGGCCTCCAGTTTACAGAAATCCCAATGGGAAAGACAGCATCACTTGGCTCATTTCAGAATTTGAAATCCATCTTAGGGGTTTAACTACTGTGAACACACCATGACCAAGGTTAACTTTTTGGTTTTTTTTTTTTTTTTTTGGTTTTTCGAGACAGGGTTTCTCTTTGTAGCCCTAGCTGTCCTGGAACTCATTGTAGACCAGGCTGACCTCAAACTCAGAAATCCGCCTGATTCTGCCTCCAGAGTGCTGGGATTAAAGGCGTGTGCCACCATGCCTGGCTAAGGCAACTCTTATATAAGGACATTTAATTTGAGTTGGCTTATAGGTTCAGAGGTTCAGTCCATTATCATCAAGGCAGGACCATGGCAGCATCCAGGCAGGCATAGGGCTGGAGGAGCTGAGAGTTCTACATCTTCATCTGAAGGCTGCTAGTGGAAGACTCACTTTTGGGCAGCTAGGATGAGGGTCTTAAAGCCTACAGTGACACACCTACTCCAATAGGGCCACACCTAATAGTACCACTCCCTAGGCTGAGCATATACAAACATTGCTTGCTTACTTTAGGGATTCCTGATGAACAAGTTGATTCCTTTGATTAGATGTGGAAATAATTTGACATCTGGAGCTGTCAGTATTCTGTACTATTAGCATTATATATAATAGGGCATGAACAGGGATTTTGATTTTGTGTTTCTACAATTTTGATTTCCAAATGCATCCTGGAGTTGGTGATCCATTTGATTACGGAATTGGTTTGTCGAGAGGGTTTCTTTGTATGTATGGCCCGGGAACCTAGAGATCTGCCTGCCTTTGCTGGAATTAAAGTTGTGCACCACTGCTGGGCTTTGAGGAATTGCCATAGTTGCATCAAATAGGGTTTTTTTGGTTGGTTGGTTGGTTGGTTGGTTGGTTGGTTGGTTTTTTGAGAGACAGGGTTTTTCTGTATAGCCCTGGCTGTCCTGGAACTCAGAAATCTGCCTGCCTTTGCCTCCCAAGTGCTGGGATTAAAGGCATGACCACCACCGCCCAACATCAAATAGGTTTCGTGTATCATTAATTGTACCTAAGTGTCATCAACATCACTGGTATCAGACTTGGTTTCTTAGTTGTATCCCAAGCTTTGGAAGTCGAGATTGCTTCCCCCTAACCCTTATTATCTAAATGTAATCATTCCTAAGCAGGCGATCCTGCTACTCTTTCGCCTGCCTAGCCTCACCAATTCTGGGTTGGCCACAGTTTCTCTGTGGCCTTGACCATTCTGGAACACATTAGACCAACAGGCTTGCCTGAAACTCAAGAGATTCACCTTTGTCTCCCAGGATGCTGAGATTAAAGGAATGGGGCATTCACCACGGGGTTTTCAGCCTGCTTTCTTATAGAACATGGCTACCAGCACAAGGATGGTACCCCCACCCCCATCAAACTGGGCCTGTCTCCATCAATCACTAAGAAAGTGCCCTACAAGCTCGCCTACAGCCCGTCCTATACAGGAATTTTCTTGGACTCGGGTTCCTTCTGTCTTCTCAGCTTGGGTCAATTTGACAAAACAAGCCCTCACACTAGAGGGGCTTTATCTGATTTGTTGAGCTTTCCTCCTAAGATTTCTGGGTTTTGTTGCTGTAGTTTGTTTATTTCTTAAATTAGAACCCCCCCCCCCAGCCCTCATCTTGATTTGCCTTCTTCATTCCACTGGTTTTATTTTGATCCTTTTAAAGATCATTGATCCATTTTAAAGCCTGACTGAAGTTATTTGTTCCATACTTCAACCTTTTCCATAACTTTCCTGAGCTTTCTAAGGAGTTGGGCTGCAGCTTTGGATTGGATATTTACTGTGATGGAGATCTCGTCTAGTTTGGTGTGTGTGTGTGTGGGGTGTCTTACGAAGTAGCTGCAGTACTACCAGAAAAGAAATCAAGTAGTTGTAAATTACAATGGAGACTTCTGGGGTAGTGCCAGCACCCACCTTTACTCAGGTGTACACACACACAGTGCTGGACATTTGGGTCTCCATACCATGGAATGGTATGTGGGCTTCCAACCCTTTACTGCCTTTTCTGTTTCTCTAAGCTTAGCTGCCCTGCCACCTCTTTCTTGTTTTTAAGATGCACTTTTTTGGTTGGTTGTTTTTTTGATTTACTTATTTTTATTTTATGTTATGTGAGTACACTGTTGCTATCTTCAGACACACCAGAAGAGGGCATCAGATCCCATTACAGATGGTTGTGAGCCACCATGTGGTTGCTGGGATTTGAACTCAGGACCTCTGAAAAAGCAGTCAGTGCTCTTAACTGCTGAGCCATCTCTCCAGCCCCCACTTCTTTTTATGAGATAGTCTCTTCCGTTTGTTACCAAAACTTTTGCTCAGTGGTTTGGAGGGAGCTTCTAATTCAGTACATTTAGTTTTTGAAGAAAATATCAATAACTCTACGTGGTTGTGCTGCTAAATTCAGATAGGTTCAGAGCTAAACAAAGAATTTCAACTGAGGAAACTCGAATGGCTGAGAAGCACCTATAGAAATGTTCAACATCCTTAGTCATCAGGGAAATGCAAGTCAAAATGACCCTGAGATTTCACCTCACACCAGTCAGAGTGGCTAAGATCAAAAACTCAGGTGACAGCAGATGCTGGCAAGGATGTGGAGAAAGAGGATTTCAAGCTGGTACAACCACTCTGGAAGTCAGTCTGGTGGTTCCTCAGAAAATTGGACATTGTATTATCTGAGGACTCAGCTATACCACTCCTGGGCACATACCCAAAAGATACTCCAACATATAACAAAGACACATGCTCCAGTATGTTCATAGCAGACTTATTTATAATAGCCAGAAGCTGGAAACAACCCAGATATCCCTCAACAGTTGAATGGATACAGAAAATGTGGTATATTTAAATAATGGCGTACTACTCAGCTATAAAAACAATGAGTTCATGAAATTTGCAGGCAAATGGATGGAACTAGAAAATATCATCCTGAGTGAGGTAACCCAGTCACAAAAGAACACACACGATATGACCCCAATGATAAGTGGATATTAGGCAAAAAGCTCGGAATACCCAGAAACAATTCACAGACAATATGAAGCTTAAGAAGGAAGACCAAAGTAAGGATGCTTCACTCCCACTTAGAAGGGGGAACAAAATAATCACGGGAGGTAGACGGTGAGAGAGACTTGGGAGGAAGAGAGTAGGGAGAGGTGAAAAGGAGGAGAAAGGATCAAGTATGGAAGGAGACGGAGAAGTACAGAAGGTCAGGAATTTGAACAGAGGTGTGTAGCAATGGGGGATGGGAAACTGGGGGTAGGCACTCGAAAGTCCCAGAAGCCAGGAAAGCAAGAGTTCCCAGGACCCAATGGGGATGACATTAGCTGAAATACCCCACAAAGGGGAGGGTGAACCTGTAGAGGCCATATCCAGAATTTAGGCATGGCCCCCAATTGAGGATAGGGTCACTCACCCATCTCAAAATTTTTAACTCAGAATCGCTCCTGTCTAAAGGAAATGCAGGGACAAAGAGTGGAGTAGAGACTGAGGGAAAGGCCATCCAGAGACTGCCCCACCTGGGGATGCATCTCATCTGCAGACACCAAACCCAGACACTATTGCTGATGCCAAGAAGTTCTTGCTGACAGGAACCTGATACAGCTGTCTTCTTAGAAGCTCTACCAGAGCCTGACCAATACAGATGTGGATACTTGCAGCCAACCATCGGACTAAGCACGGGGACCCCAATGGAGGAGTTAGGGGAAGGACTGAAAGAGCTGAAGGGGTTTGCAAACCCATAGGAAGAACAACAATATCAACCAACCAGACCCCCTAGAGTCCCCAGGGACTAAACCAACAATCACAGAGTACACAGGGGGTTCCCATCGCTCCAGCTGCATATGTAGCAGAGGATAGCCTTATCTAGCATGAGTGGGAGGAGAGGCCCTTGGTCCTGTGAAGGCTCTGTGTTATTGATCAGATGCTTTATTCACCTATCTCCTGTCTTTCAATTTGTTAGCACCTTAGAGGAAACATTTTCATTTTTCCCTATTGTTCTAAATGATCCCCCCCCCCCTTTAAACTTTATCTGTATTTATTTTATGCTGAATTTATCCCCGGGCTATGGGTTTTTGTTTCTTCAGTTTCTTCTGGGATATCTTTTTCTTCTGTGCACCCTCCTCTTCTGGCTGTGGACCGATCGATCTGTTGCTTCTCAGTGAAGATCATCTCACTGTGGCAGGGGAGCTCACGTATGGGTTAATCCGGCCGTGAGTTCTGTAGGTTCGTCGGCGCATCTTAAGTGCCTTGTTCACCTCGGTGTGTTCAATGACTAGAGAGTGTATGTCTAAACCCTTAAGTTCGGCATTACTCCCTGCATTTTTAAGCATGTGCAGCAAAAATTCAGCACTCTTTTTTGGCCACTGACCCTGTGTCCAGCCCCACTGTTTGGCCTGGGCGCACCTACCGACTCCACCATTATACTGCCGGAATGGCACACATTGTTTCTTTAAAGTGACATCCTTCAGATACTTGGTGGCTTTGCGGATATGCATACCCTTGATGGACTGGGCAGTTTCTTGGGTCTTCTTAAAGTGAACTCGAAGGTTTGCATGACTTTGTGGGGTTTTCTGGGTTAAGAGAGTATCGAACCATCTTGGCAGGTGACCTCTGGCCCATGATCTCCCTTCTATAGATCACGTTTTTCATGTTATAGCTAAGTAGTAAGTAATAATCTACTTACACGGCAATTTTCTTCCACCTTCATTTCTAGAAGTTTTACATTAAAAAAAAAATCATTACAATCGGGCGTGGTGGCGCACGCCTTTAATCCCAGCACTCGGGAGGCAGAGGCAGGCGGATTTCTGAGTTCGAGGCCAGCCTGGTCTACAGAGTGAGTTCCAGGACAGCCAGGGCTATACAGAGAAACCCTGTCTCGAAAAACCAAAAAAAAAAAAAAAAAAAAAAAATCATTACATTTATTTATTTGGGTGGGTACAAGCCTGCTATAGGGCATAGATGTGCAGGTCAAAAGTCAGCTTGTGGAAGTTGGTTCCCTCCTGATATCCCATAGGGCCAAGGGATTGAACTCTGGTCGTTAGGCTTGGCAGCAAGCACCTTTACCAGCTGAGCCATCTTACCAGCCCAGCTGTACACGGTATAATTTTACGTTTAGAGTCAATGATTAGTCTGCAGTTCTGAAACGAGTAGGAAAATTGTACTTCTTCTAAGATCCCCGTTGACCCTGCTCCCTGGATTGAACCTACATAAAATCTAGACCACAAGATTCCCTAATTGGTGCGTGTTGCAGTAAGAACACACATTACATTCAGAAGAGGCTGGCCATGGCCAAGAGAGATCCCAGCTGGACATTCAGCTTGGCGGCGACTCCCTTTCATGGCCCCTCTGATCAAGCCGGAGAGCAGCCCGCGCTACCCACGACCCGTGTTTCATCATCCTGCTAGAGTGTGAGGTGAATGAGTATTTTGTGTCCCTTGGATAACACTTTGACGCAGATGCAGATTGTGATTGAAACAATCATATATTAGATTTACTGGGTAATTAAACACTCTGACATTCACCTGAGGTCCAGAGAAGTCTTTTCTGGCACCATAACTGATGTGTCAAGCTAGAGGACCCTTACTCTTCATGAAGACCCTTAAGATTTGGCAGTCCTGTGTGTCAGTCAACTCTCCTCTCAGATGCTGGGAATGATGGATTAGTGTCCCTGCTAAACCCCAGTGTGCCCATACGCATGGGTGTTTTCAAACTCGCTGTTGCCCATTTCATAGAATCAAATGCTGTCTTTACAGGTTAGCCCTGAGATCAACTTACAACGCACCAACGCTGATGGGAGTACTATTGGGTACCAGGAGACGAACATTTCCAGGACTCAGCCTAGGAATCTTGCCATGCCTTTTAAACACAACTCAAAGGCCCACTGAAGACTTAATAGGTGAGAGATGGATCGTTCCTCTACTGCCCTGACTGTATGGCATTTTTCCCTTTTCTTCAAATTTTACTTCAACAGTTTGAACATCTTACCACGAGATGGCGCACGTTCAACGCAGTTTAACTTTTAGTCTCAGATGTGAAGGGTAAATCTAGCTTCTTCAGTTCAATATTTGAAAGTGTTTCTTCCTTACAAAGTGTAGCTCCATGCTACCTAGTGTGGGAGCAATATATAGATAGAGGATATTTGAAACATAGCTCATCAAATTCCAAAGCAAGATCCATTATTAGTGTACCATGCACACCACATATCGGAGACTTTGTACAAAGCAAAAACAAAATCAGATGGCCATTTTTCATCTTGTGATTGAAACAATCATATATTAGATTTACTGGGTAATTAAACACTATGACATTCACCTGAGGTCCAGAGAAGCCTTTTCTGGCACCATAACTGATGTGCCAAGCTAGAGGACCCCAACGTTCAGAGATCAAGTTATTGGTTTTCTTTTTCTTTTATTAGAAGAAATCATTTTATTCTAGATATGTCGGTGAGAGCACATTTACTAGAAAAATGATGAAAGGGAATCTAAAAAGATCTTAAATCAACACTGAGGCTAGATATCCACTATGTCTTGCTGATGTAATGCTGAGCTGCAACCTTGTAAAAAGTAAATTTATCCACAACAGAGAGCTGGAGTCAGAAGTAAGGCACACTGAGACATTTTATTTTATCTTTATTTATATGTGTACATGTAATATGTACATGTATGTGTGGAGGGAAAAGGGATACCTCTGGAGACCAGAAGAGGGTATACAATCCCCTGGAGCTAGGGTCACAAGTAGCTGTAAGCCATCTGACATGGGTGTTGGATCTGAACTCTGGTCCTATTATGCATAAGTAGTGGACACTCTCAGCCTTTTCTCCCACCAACCATGAGATTTTGTTTTTCCAAAGCCCCCGTGGCACGGTGGCGGCACCTCATTCCTCCTCATCAGACGCTTCTGGCTTCCAAGTCTTTCTCACTATTTTACCTTGGACAAAATCAATTTTTAAAATGGATAAGCTGTTTTCAAAGCATATAGAAAAGAGAACACTGCCTACCTGATACTATTGACACAATGATTAAACTAGATAACACAAGAGAAACACTAAACAATTGTGACATAAATAACTAAATGTAACTAGCATTTCAGTTTCTTATGGCCAAAATTTTATTTATTATGATGACAGTCAAAATAAAGGAATCCCTTCCAATGACTCTGTGATTTCTTTTCATTTTTTTTTTTTGTTTTATTCAAGACAGGGTTTCTCTGAGAAGCCCTGGCTGTCCTGGAACTCACTCTGTAGACCAGGCTGGCCTCAAACTCAGAAATCCGCCTGCCTCTGCCTCCCAAGTGCTGGGATTAAAGGCGTGCGCCACCACGCCCGGCAACGACTCTGATTTTTATAGCCAAAATAATCTTGTGTTACATTTTCTCTCATCTGTATTATTGTGCTACTGATAACGAAAAAGCTTTTTGTCTTCAGCAGGACAACTAGGGAAGATAGACTTACTGCCAGATAAAATAATCTGTTCCAGTATGGAGCTAATGAACCTTTAAATAACTTCAAAGTGCTACCTTAGTTTTTTAAAGTTATTCCTTTGTTCTTAGTTAGAACATCTATTGAGCTCCTTCTGTATACAATGTGAGCTTGCTGGGTAAAGTCAAATGCAGAGCCTATGTCCGAGCCTATGTCTGAGTTCCATCAGAGAACCCAGCTTTCAGACTTCATAACAGATAATAATAGATGGCTTAAGTGTTTACTACCACACTGGCTAATACTTTCTAAGCAAAAGTATTTCAGTTGTATCCATGACTGACTTCCTTGTTCTAGAGGGTGGATTAAAAGTGCTTTAAGGTAGTAAAGGAGATTGTAGGACGACAAAGGAGGAGAGCATTGTTGGGTCAGGCTACTGCAGAACCGATGTGCTAGACCCAAGATGGAGGCAAGCAGATCCCCTCCCCCCAATAAACCAACGCTTACACGAAGCCACAGATGCTCGGGACACAGATGCACAAGCAGTATCTACGCCATCCCTATATTCTGTTGGGACCCAGTTGGGAAGAGACAAAGGAGCGTTTAGTCGAAGAGAATAGTTAAAAGGTGATGGTTTCTTACCACTCCAAGGAATAGCGGTAGTCTTTCGGAGAGCCCTCTGCCTATGTGAAATGGGGATATTGACATGTCTGTGATTGAAGAACAGAGGGAAGAGGGATGTGCGGCCCTTCCCACCCTTCCTAGCTGCTGGAGTTCAGAAACTTATCCATGTAGGAGCTGTCCGAGAAACCCCGAGCTATTGCTGGTTTGCAGCAGTGGGCTTACATTTGACACCCACTGGTGTTAGTTAGACTAACTTGGTGAGGGAAGAGATGTCTTATCCCATTGGGGAGCTGACAGAAGGAGCACGGAGTGTCAATTACGCCAGTGGGGCATCGTCCTAGGGACTCATAAGCCTTAAGAACTCAAGCTGAGGGCTGGTGAGATGGCTCAGCGGGTAAAAGCACCTGACTGCTCTTCCGAAGGTGATAAGTTCAAATCCCAGCATCCACATGGTGGCTCACAACCATCCGTAAAGAGATCTGGCGCCCTCTTCTGGAGTGTCTGAAGACAGCTACAGTGTACTTACATTAAAAAAAAAAAAAAACCTCAAGCTGAATAAGAACACCACATTCATTTTTTTTTTTTAACAATCCATTCCTGAGAGGGAGTGTGTTGAAGTCGCGATCACGTCTCTTTAATACTAACAAAACCCGTTTCACTTAGAATTATTTCTAGTAAAATTTCAACCTCTGCTGTTTATTGCTCCAAATATTACTTCGTCTCCTTTCCCTTCGGTGCTTTGCCTGCGTGGCTAGAACGTTCTGGAAAAATCTGTGTTATGTGAGATACTTGGAAACTCACTTTATAATCTTTTTTTTTTTTTAATGATTCATGAATTTAATGTTCTTCAGCATGGAGTTCAGCTAAGGGAGATTTATGGTTCACAATGATAATTTTTATTGTTAATAGTCTAAATTATGTCACATTCACATTTTCATTGATCCCAACCAAAAACTGAAATAGCATTACACATATATGTTTGAAAAATGTGTATACTTATATTGAATTAACATCATAAGTACCATAATAGTATGTTAACAGAATATTGAGATAAATCTCATGTTCTTTATGTATCCTAATGGTTTTCTGCACTGATGAGCAAAGTTTATGATATGTGGAATTGTTGCTTACGAGACTGATAGTCCACAGGCACCTGGCTTTGAGTTATCAGTGTAAAATTGTCTAGGATATTTTGAACTCTGAGCATGTCTATGAGAGTTTTTGTAATTTGGGTTAAATGAGGTGTGAACCGTGTCAACTATAAATACTTTCATAGGTTTGCTTCATTTGCTCTCATAAAATATGTGGACAAAGGCAAAATATGAGAAAAGGATTATTTTACTCCCAATAAGACATTATGGGCCAGTATCAGGAGGGACTCAATGTGACAGTATTTTGAGGAAGCTTGCCACATAAATTCCCACAGTCAACGGCAAGTGGCTATGAGTAGGCTATCGCTTGCCTGGCTCAGTTCAGTATATTCAGTCCAAGCACGATCATGAAATGAGCCTGCTTAAACTGAGGATGGGTATTCGCTCCATGGTCCTAAGTGCTGCTTTTAGAGTTCCCTGTCCTTTTCATGACTGTTCAAACCTTGGAAGAGTCGAGAATGTGGAGAATGTGGGGCGACATGTTTTCCCTTCCTCTTGTAGCTAATGGCCTCTTAGTCCTGCCTCTCTCCGTGTTTCCACCAGAGGGCAGAACCAACCCACCTAATGCCCAGCTTGCAGCTGTTTTCTTCAATGTTTGAGATGAAACTTTTTGGGCTTTTTTTCGAATGGTTGGGATTTCATTGCTTCGAAGAATTGCTCTGGAGTTAGAGTACAGCTTTGCTAGTCATCATGTCCATGATTTGAGAATCTGTGTTTGGGTTCGTTCGTTTGTTTGTTTGTTTGTTTGTTTTCCCCCTCTGAGCAATGATATTTTCATCCTTGTAAAAGGAAAGCAGCAGCCTTGCCTTTTGGGCAGCTGTGAGTATTAAGGAAGTTTAGACATACCTCATACTCTTAGAGACAAGACCGATGTGTCGTGTGCTCTATTCAAGGGAGAGTCCCTACGGAGTTTACAGAAACGATGGTTCTGTATTACCTAGGGCCTACCTGGAATACAGCAAAGAGTCAAAAGATAGTATATAAAGCTACTAATTTTTGTCTTTTTGGGGGCTGGGGGTGTCAGGTATGTATACGAGTGTCTATTTCTGTGTTATTCCTACTCCTTTGTCTTCTGTCTAAGAAGGTGAATCCTATTTCCTTTGCTCACTGATTTATTTCAAGTGTTAGAACAGTACTCAACACATTGCAGGTTCTTAACAATTAGCCGTTCAACAAGCAGAGGGTTACTTACTCCTTGCTAAAGTTTTTATCCCAAGGCCTCCCATAGTCATACAGGCTACCCATAGTCATATAGGTTACCCATAGTCATACAGGCTACCCATAGTCATACAGGTTACCCATAGTCATACAGGCTACCCATAGTCATACAGGTTACCCATAGTCATACAGGTTACCCATAGTCATACAGGCTACCCATAGTCATACAGGTTACCCATAGTCATACAGGTTACCCATAGTCATACAGGCTACCCATAGTCATACAGGCTACCCATAGTCATACAGGTTACCCATAGTCATACAGGTTACCCATAGTCATACAGGTTACCCATAGTCATACAGGCTACCCATAGTCATACAGGTTACCCATAGTCATACAGGTTACCCATAGTCATACAGGTTAGCTTTGTCCCCAGCCCATGACACCATCGGGAGAAGGTGGGATGTTTAGTAGGAAGGGCTTTGTGCGATGAGGTTAGGTCATTGGATTCGTGTCTTTGAAGGAGGTATCGGGACTTCCTTTTTGCTTCTGAGCGCCATGAGGAGGCATGGACTCTGGATATTCTGTACTATGCCTAGAGCTACAGAGCTGAGTGATCATGGATTGAAACCTCTATAGCAATGAACCAAAATATGCATGTCCTTCTTTTAAATTTATTTTCTTGGGTATGTTTCATAGTGATGGAAACCTAGCATGTACATGTAAGAACACACACCTCTGCGTGTACATGTAAGAACACAGGGAGTAGGTACAACTCTCCAGATCACACACATAGATGCAGTTTATTGTGCCTTAATCCAAATCTGTTTAACCCTAAACGCTATCACTTTCTTTCACGGGGCTTTGATTACCTTGACGATAGATTCAGAAGCTCTATGAAAATGAACATCTGACTGAGTCTGATAACAGATATGCCTGGCTGAGTCTTTGTACTGTTTAGGAGGAAGGAGGTGAGGTATTCCTTGCAGTAATACTTTTTGAGGTTTGTTTCCACCAGTGTTTAGGTGGGACAGAGGAAAAAAATTAACTTTAGGCATTAGAACGCTTAGGTCTAATGAATATTCCTAGCTCAGATTTTCTCAATGGCATTTCCCAACTATCTTCCAGAACCAAATGGCATCTGTAAAAATGCAAAGAAAAAGAAACACATTAAAAAGCTGCTTAGAGGGCTGGTGAGATGGCTCAGCGGGTAAGAGCACCCGACTGCTCTTCCGGAGGTGATAAGTTCAAATCCCAGCATCCACATGGTGGCTCACAACCATCCGTAATGAGATCTGGCGCCCTCTTCTGGAGTGTCTGAAGACAGCTACAGTGTACTTACATATAATAAATAAAATAAATCTTAAAAAAAAAAAAAGCTGCTTAGAAGCTGGACACGATGGTGTGTTAGTCACAATGGTATACATCTATAATTTCAACACCCGGGAAGCTGAGGCAGTAAAGTTACAACTTCAAAGTCAGCCTATGATAAACAGTAAATTTAAAGCTAGCCTGGACCATCTAGAGAGACATCTCATGAAGGAGAAAGGGGAGGAGAAAGTGAGAAAAAAATAAAATTAACATTTTGGGAGGGCAGAATGGCTGGCTCACAGACCATGTTACATTAGTGTTTGCTGAATGCCTGAGTTAGAGAATAGAAACTGGTAACTATGGCTAAAAGTTTTAGTTCCTTAGTACACTGTCTCGTCTGTTGGTCAAGAACAGTATCCTATGGGAACTTGCTAGGAATGCAGTCTCTTTTCATACCTAAAGAATAGGAAAGGGGCATTTAAACACAATCCCTGGGTGATTTGATGCAGCCATGAGCAGCCCCATTTAGCTAATTAGGATCCCACTGCAGATTTGAGTTGTACAAAGGCTGGTCCCCTTTAACCAAGAAATAGCCATCTTATCACATTTCAAAAAGCACAGCATTAGAAGAAAACTCATCCCAGGCAGCATTAAATTTATAGGTATCTGTCAAGGCTACATTCTGCTCTACGTGTAAATCACCAAGACGTGTTTTTTAAATTCCAACCTGGAGGCAAATGGCCAGGCAGAAATCCATGGAACTGTCATTCTGCAGGACAGATGTCTTGGCTTGGGTTATAAAACTCCTCTGCCTATGAAGAGTCGAAGAAACTTGAAGTGATGTTTGCATATATGGTTCAGTCCCATGGAGATATACAGGGAAATCTCTGCTGCTTACTGTATTTTGTGTATGTATATATATTTTACAAACATTTTATACAAATATCTATTTATTAAATATATGCTGTATGTGCATTTATTCACACACATCATTTAATGGTATTTTACATGCAACTTAAGTGCACATAGTTTTTATAATATCTGCTATTTCAAAAGTTTGTAGTGTCCGTACATAACCTTCAAATGTATATGTGAGTGTGTGCGTGTGTGTGTGTGTGTATATGTGAATGGCTGAGTACGTGTGAGAGTGTGTATGAGTGTGTATGTATATGCATGTATGTATGAGTATACAACATGTGAATATTTGTGTGTATATGTGTGATCATGTGTGACTATATGTGAATATGAGTGTCTATCTGTCTGTCTGACTATTCTGTGAATGCATACAGATCTTTATAAATACTCTGCTTTTTTGTTTTGTTTTGTTTTGTTTTGTTTTTTAACTGGTTGTTTTTTCAGTAATGGGGTTGACCCAGGCTTTGCACAGGTTAAACAAGCACTTTACCACCAAGCTCCATCTCAGCCTTGTACATTATCTTGTACACATAAAGCTAGCACTGGACTGTCTCAGCCACAGGTCTAGCAACACCAGGTTAGGAACAACAGGAGCAACATGGTTAATTCTTTCAAGGGTTTAAAGATTTTTTTAATTTATTTTTGCTTGTCTACAAAATTGAATTTTTCAACTTGAAAACACAAATTAGAGTACTGTACATGGATAGTGATATGCACCACTGACTTGAAAATATCTCACCTAAAATATAAGCAATCCTCTCTCTCTCTTTCTCTCTCTTATCTATCTATCTATCTATCTATCTATCTATCTATCTCTCGCTCTCTCTCTTCCTCTCCCTCTCTCCCTCTCTCCCTCCTCACTATGTAGCCCTGACTAGACTAGAACTCTCTACATAGACTAGGCTGGCCCCCAAATCACAGAGAGATGCTTGCCTCTGTCTCTGGAGTGCTGTGATTAATGTGGTACAGAATTATCCCCTATGAGGTAGGTTCTTATGCAGTCCAAGCTGGCTGGCCTTGTGTGCTTTATGTGTCAGATGGCAACCTTGTGTTTTGAATTCCCACCACCACGTCTCATGCTGGGATTAGAGGCATGCGACTCTCTGCCTGGCTTTTCATTCATCTCTTATATTATCCCTGATATGGTTAAAAACCAAACTGGCAAAATTTTATTACTTTACAACATCTATGAACTCACATCGAGCTAGAGATCGGCATCCCTGCAGCTCTGTCCATACTCTAGCTGAATGAACAGCAGCCCCAGCTAGCTCACTGTGACCTCAGGAACTCCCCTCGTTACAGCAAAAGGAAAAGTAAGAAAACCAAGTGACAGTCGCTGAGGTGGGTTCACCTAACAAGGACTGCTTTATTTAGATAAAGTTGGTGTTTTATACTTAAATTAGTAGAGAGAGAGAGTTTTGTCCTGCAGAGAGAAGTTGTTTATGTAGAAGTAGCCCAAATGATGTCTGTTTGTCAAAGATTCTCAGAGATGCTTGCCTCTGTCTCTGGAGTGCTGTGATTCATGTGGTGCAGAATTATCCCCTATGAGGTAGGTTCTTATGTAGTCCAAGATGGCTGGCCTTGTGTGCTTTATGTGTCAGATGGCAACCTTGTGTTTTTTGAATTCCCACCACCACGTCTCTTGTAGAGGCTGCATTCTTTTTTTATAATTAATTTTTTTTTTCGAGGCAGGGTTTCTCTGTATAGTCTTGGCTGTCCTGGAACTCACTCTGTAGACCAGGCTGGCCTTGAACTCAGAGATCCTCCTGCCTCTGCCTCTGAAGTGCTGGGATTAAAGGTGTGCGCCACCACGCCCAGCATAGAGGCTGTATTCTGTTTCCCCTGGACTTAGTGATTCAAAGACCTGCTTGGAAATGTATTCAAAATGAAAAATTTCTGGAGCTGGAGAGATGGCCCAATGGTTAAGAACACTGACTGATTTTTCCAGAGGCCCTGAGTTCAATTCTCAGCATCAGTATCATGGCTCACAACCATCTATAGTGGGATCTAATGCCCTCTTCTGGAACTCAGGTGTAGATGCAGAGAGCACTACATCTACATAAAATAAACAAAGAAATCTGTAAAAAATGAAGACTTTCCTTAGTTACTTTAGATTAGATTATTTTTACTCAAAAGCTGTTTACAATGCATAATTTATGTTATATTTTAAACATAACATATAGCAATAATGGAGGTGGGTCAACAACATAAAATTAAATACTAGCAATACTATAAGGAAAAAAAATCACAGCAGGGGAGTTTAATATCCTTCTATAAAATGGACACGCCGAGGTATGGCATTACATACAATGGGCTGGGCCTTCCTATATCAATCATTAATCAAGAAAATGCCACATAGACATGTCCACAGGCCAAGCAGATAAAGGCGACCTCTCCATTGAGATCCCTTCTTCCCAGATGTCTCTAGCTTGTGTCAAATAAAGTATGGAAGTGTTGAGGTTTGGTCTTTTGCTATGTATTGTAAGGCTAAATACTGGTCTCCAAGATTGGGTTGCCTCAGTACATGAAATGATGCTATGTAATCTTTCTCCTAAATTTAAAACTGTTGGTTAAATAAAGATGCCTATAGCCTGTAGCTGGGCAGAGGAGAGGTAGGCAGGCAGAGCTTCAGTTTCCAGGGTTGGGGTCAGAAGCAGAGACCACTAAGAGGAAAAGAGTGAGAGAAGAGAGGCGAGAGGAAGATGCCATGTGTATCTTGAGAGCATGGCCATGAGGGACAGCCAGCTGAAGTATGAGCAGTTTAAGTGGAACATGTCAGATTATATTTCATGGATATAGACAGGGAAGAAGACAAAATAACTTAGAGAGTTGATATCTAACCAGCTCTAGTGTTATTAAGCCTTAATATAAATTTAAAGGTTTTATGTCTTGTATTTGGGAACTGGACAATCAAAAGTTGGATATAAACCCCCAATTAATTTTTAGTACAACAGGATAGTATGGATGACTCAAAAGCAGCAGTATAGCCCTGGTGATACCTCACAAAAACTGCATCCTTAGAGCTCCCTGTGTGACTGGCAGCCAGGTTAGCTGGTTGGAGAGTTTCTTCTTCCTGGCAATTGTTATTCCTTACATTAACTTGGAGAAGAAGCTTAGGAATCTTGTTATGGGAGTTCCCTGAGACTTGTGAGTTTTGCTTACTTCCTGAGCCTTCTAAGTTTACTTTCAGACTTAAAGAACCCCTCTCCTCGCTTCAGGAGGGAGTGTTTCAATTTGTACACTATCCTTTTCATAAGGATGATGTCCCTTTATTTTGGGTAAGTACATCAGTGGGATAAGGGAAGCTGAAATGGGATCCAAGATGCTCTACTATGTAGTGCCTATGTGATAAGGAAAATGGGAAACCTGAAATGTTGGAATCTGGAATTGGATGCTCAATGAACCCATACTCAAGGAAATGCAGTATTTCAGGGTTTACCATAACTTCCTGAGATCATATGAGCAAATTCAATTGCATCTGAGAGAAATATCATAAACTGTTATGTATCTAACAGATACCATAATCTCATTGAAATTAAAGTTAATTACAAGGTTCTACATAAACTGTAATTTTCCATATTCAACACCTTCTTCCTATTGTTTTTGTTGGTGATTCTGTAATAATTCTTGGGTTTGGAACTTGAGCTGAAGATTAGAGAGGAAGACATTTGTACTTGGACTGTAACCTATGAAAGCACTGTGAGTCAAGCAGTCAGCTGGTTTCCGTGTGCTGTGTATGAGCAGAAGTCCGTATTGAGTTAGGGGATACAGGGATCAATTAAAGACAAACTGGGGTTTGATTGGCTCCTCCAATTTATATCTAATTATTTGAGTTGTGTGTTAATATTTTCATTTTATTTTTATTTTATTTTATTTTTTTTTTTTTAAAGATTTATTTTATTTATTATATGTAAGTACACTGTAGCTGTCTTCAGACACCCCAGAAGAGGGAGCCAGATCTCGTTACGGATGGTTGTGAGCCACCATGTGGTTGCTGGGATTTGAACTCATCACCTTCGGAAGAGCAGTCGGGTGCTCTTACCCGCTGAGCCATCTCACCAGCCCCCTATTTTTATTTTTAAAAAGTCTTTCGCCAGGCAGTAGTGGCACACACCTTTAATCCCAGCACTTGGGAGGCAGAGGCAGGCAGATTTCTGAGTTCAAGGCCAGCCTGGTCTACAAAGTGAGTTCCAGGACAGCCAGGGCTACACAGAGAAACCCTGTCTTGAAAAAACAAAAAACAAACAAACAAAAAAACCAAAAAAAAAAAAAGTCTTTCTATTGAACTATTTTTTTCCTGGCTCAGTATATTATTCCCAGGGAGGAAGGCTTTCCAGAGAAGCCAGGATTATGAAGAGTGTGCATGATTATTTTAAGTGTATTTTCTAGCACCTTCTTTATATTTCTCACTAATGGGAAGGAGGGTGACTCCTCAAGGACTTGGCTGGCTTCCTATTTCTCACTGTTTGGAAATTTCCCATAATTCTTTCAGGCTACGTATTCACCTAACCTGCAAAACATCATGATTTGCCTAACGTCATGCTCTCCCTCGTCTTCTTGTGACAGGTTTTCTGTTGCATCAATTATTTATGCACAGACAGCATTAAGAGCAGATTATGTTTGCCTTTTCTTAGTATCCTGTATACACATTGTTTGTGGGCTGATCCTCCAATATATTAAGCGTATCTTATGATTTATTTAATTAAAAGCCCGATTCCTGTAGATTCACTAATGAACACATTACTCAATCTAAGTCCCAATCCAAGTCCGAAATACCTTTCCTGATAAGCTACTATTCTAGGTGTCAGGCATGTAACTTTAATTGAATTGAATTACCCCTGAGAGTAAAACTTTCCATATCTTTACCCAGATAAGCAAAATAATATTCCTTTCCTCCTCAGAATAGCTACAGGACAGCACTGTAAAGACCTCATGTTACTGGGTGACTAACTTTCATAGAACCAGAGAGTCTCAAGGCAGGATGCAATCCTAAATGGAGTTTGGCCTCATTAATGCCCCTTCATCCATTTGACAGACACACAGCTATGTGCACATGAAGTATCTGTCATGAGAATTTTCTGCTTTACTCTCAGAAGTTGAGATATTCTTGACAACTAACATCGGAGTGGCCTCTACATTTCCAGCTCTTAGTTAAGCATTCTTATAGGGGGCAAAGTCATTGAACCAATTCAGTCCTTTTGCCGCTGTCCTTCATCACATAACCAAAAGTTTAAACCACTTTAAGTTAGGTTTTCTTCTTTTACAAATGTTTATCTGGATCCGCAGACACTAAGCTACTTAGTATCAAGCATATCTGACTTGCATGAGGCTTGGATGTGTTAAATCTTCCCAACAACTCCACCTATATAGTGACTTAGATCTTTGTATTTAGCTCACTCTTAATGCTGGTTTTCCAATGCAAGATTTATCTGGAATAACATGATATAAAGCCCTGCTGTGAACTTAAGATGAAGTATCTTGCCTTTCAAAAACTTATCTATTTGTCCCTATTACTGAGCAGAATAAGATCATCCATCTTGTGGAATAAATTTCGGATTAATGAGAAGATACTTGGGGAATAGAAACCTACCTTGAGCCCTCTTAAATTATATCACTAAAGCCCCCATGTCCATTTCCCTCATCTATGACTAAGACTGACCTTTATAGAGAATATTGGCTTCTTTGCTCTCTGCCCCTGGAGCTATTGACAACCATCTCAAATGAGAGGAGAAAAAAGCACCAAGCCTGCTATGATGGGGAAGTGAGTCACAGGAAGAAGATGAAAAATGCATCTATTTCCAAATGGCCATTATAATTAGAATAATCTACCTTTCATCGTAGAGAGTGTGTGTGGACAGAACTGTTATTACAAAAATGACATTCTTGAATGTACTATCAGAATTTTTCTAATGGTAGCATCTTAACAAGATTATAAGAGAAGAATATATCAGAGATGAAATGATATTTTAAATTTGATTTAGTATTATTCAATTGGTTTCCAGGTTGGGAATTTTCTGCATATTGCACATAAATATATGTCTACTTAGGGGAAGTAATTCATATTTATCATTGTTCCCTGTAATTTCTATTTTGTTCCAAGCTTATTTTAAGATCTTATGGTTGTTTTCTTAAATTCATTTGGAATGTATGTAGAAAAATCTGTCTTGTGACATCATTGACTTGAGAGTGTTTATAAAATAAGGCTCTACTAACTAGAAATGATTGATGATGTTGAAGTATTAATCATAGTATCCAATGTGACAGGCTTATTCAGGCAGAACATTGCAAGCATGACTAAGATCTGTATATTTAACTCTGAATAATTTAATCCTTAGTGGGCACTGTAGCTAGAAAAAAAAACATTTCTTCAAAAATTCTGGAAGTGGCCTTCCAGTCTGGGATGGTGCCCTGAGCAGACCTTGGACACAAACACTGCAGCCAGTCTCATAACACCGAGAGGAAGCTCCACTCTCAGGGGCTCTAACATGCCCAAATCCACAGTATCACAGGATCCCAGGATCCCAGGATCCTAGGAGGATCGTCACACCAGGATCACAGGGTCCCAGAGGCAGCTTGACTCCCAGGAGCTCTGATACACCAAGGATTTCAGGATCATAGGACCCCAGAGTCACAGGATCACAGAGACAGCTGAACTCTGAGGAGTTCTGACACAACCAGGATCACAGGAAGGAGAGGCTCCAGTCATATATAGTGAGGGCAGGTAACATTAGAGATAATCAGAAGGCAGGAGGCAAGCATAAGAATATAAACAACAGAAATCAAGGTTACTTGGCATCATCAGGACCCAATTCTCCCACCATAGCAAGTATTGGATGCACCATAACACAGGAAAAGCAAGATTCACATCTAAAATCACTTCTCATGATGATGATAGAGGACTTTAAGAAGGACATAATTAACTTCCTTAAAGAAATACAGGAGAACACAGGTAAACAGCTAAAAGCCCTTAAAGAGGAAACACGATAATCCCTTAAAGAATTACAGGAAAATACAATCAAACAGGTGAAGGAAATGATCAAAACCATTCAAGATCTAAAAATGGAACCAGAAACAATAAAGAAATCACAAAGTGAGACAACCCTGGAGTTAGAAAACCTTGGAAAAAGGCCTGGAGTCATAGATGCAAGCATCACCAACAGAATACAAGAGATACAAGAGAGAATCTCAGGTGCAGAAGATACTATAGAAAACATTAACACAAAAGCCAACAAAAATGTAAAAAGCAAAAAGCTTATAACCCAAAACATCCAGGAAATCCAGGACACAATGAGAAGATGAAACCTAAGGATAATACGTATTGAAGAGAGTGAAGATTCCCAAATCAAAGAGCCAGTAAGTATCTTTAACAAAATTATAGAAAAAAAAAAACTTCCCTAACCTAAAGAAAGAGATACCCATGAACATACAAGAAGCCTACAGAACTCCAAATAAACTGGAACAGAAAAGAAAAAATTCCCATCACATAATAATCAAAACACCAAATGCACTAAACAAAGAATATTAAAAGCAGTAAGGGGAAAAGGTCAAGTAACATATAAAGGCAGACATATCAGAATTACATCAGACTTCTCACCAGAGATTATGAAAGCTAGAAGATCCTGGACAGATGTCATGCAGACCCTAAGAGACCACAAATGTCAGCCTAGGCTACAAACTCTCAATTACCATTGATGGAGAAACCAAGATATTCCATGACAAAACAAAATTTACACAATATCTTTCCACAAATCCAGCCCTACAAAGGATAATAGATGGAAAACACCAATATGAGGGGGAAACTACACCTTAGAAAAAGCAAGAAAGTAATCTTTCAACAAACCCAAAAGAAGATAGCCAGACAAACATAATTCCACCTCTAACAACAAAGATAACAGGAAGTAACAATCACTTTTCCTCAATATCTCTTAACATCAATGGACTCAGTTCCCCAATAAAAAGACATAGACTAACAGACTGGATACTTAAACAGGACCCAACATTTTGCTCCATACAGGAAATGTACCTCAGTGACAAAGGCAGACACTACCTCAGGGTAAAAGGCAGGAAAACAATTCTCCAAGCAAATGGTCCCAAGAAACAAGCTGGAGTAGCCATTCTATTATCAAATAAATCAACTCTCAACCAAAAGTTATTAAAAAAGATAAGGAAGAATACTTCATACTGGTCAAAAGAAAAATCTACTAAGATGAACTCTCAGTTCTGAACATTTATGTTCCAAATGCAATGGCACCCACATTCATAAAAGAAACTTTACTAAAGCTCAAAGCACATATTGCACCCCACACAATAATAGTGGGAGACTTCAACACCCCACTCTCAGCAATGGACATATCATGGAAACAGAAACTAAACAGAGACACAGTGAAACTAACAGAAGTTATGAACCAAATGGATCTAACAGATATTTATAGAAGATTTCATCCTAAAGCAAAAGAATATACCTTCTTCTCAGCATCTCATAGTACCTTCTCCAAAACTGACCATATAATTGGTCACAAAACATGTCTCAACAGATATAAGAAGATTGAAATACTTCCATGCACCCTATCAGATCACCACAGACTAAAGCTGGTCTTAAATACCAACAAACACAACTGAAAGCACACATACATGGAAGCTGAGCAACATTCTACTCAATGAAAACTTGGTCAAGGAAGAAGTAAAGAAAAAAAATGAAAGTTTTTTAAAAGAATTTAATGAAAATGAAGACACATCATACCAAAACTTATGGGACACAATGAAAGCATTCCTAAGAGGAAAACTCATAGCTCTAAGGCCTCCAAAAAGAAACTGAAGAGAGCTTATACTAGCAGCTTGACACACCTAAAAACTCCAGAACAAAAAGAAGCAAATACACCCAAAAGGAGTAGACAGCAGGAAATAATAAAACTCAGGGTTGAAAGCAACCAAATAGAAACAAAAGAACTCTATACAAAGAATCAACAAAACCAGGAGCTGGTTCTTTGAGAAAATCAACAAGATAGATAAACCCTTAGCAGATTAACCAAAGGGCACAGAGACATATCCAAATTAATAAAATCAGAAATGAAAAGGGAGACATAACAATGAAATATATCTGAAAATGACTATTCTGTTTGTTGAATATTAACAGTTGAAAATATCAAAATCATGTTCTACCAAAAAGGAAATTCTGAAAGTCCTCATAGTTGGATGTTTTTCTTGCAACATGCATTAATTAAGCCATTCTATTATTTCATGATGTCTGTACAATTCATAAAATAATAAAATCTAAAAAATATCAAGTATATTAGACTGACCAAATGCCATCCATAGGTATTATGTGTGGCAAGAACACTTAACTTATTGTCAAAATATTATTTTTCTCTCTTTTTGAACTTTGGAATTTGATTCATTTTCAAGGCTCCTTTAATTAGTAGAACACACTATATGTTTCTATGTTTCTATTTTAAGAATTTATTTTTAATTCATAAAAATTAACTTATTTTTTTATTTTATGGATGTTTTTGCCTGCATGTATATCTGTGCACCATGTGTGTATAGTGCTCATAGAGGCCAGAGAAAGGCATTGGATAGTTGTTGGCTAACATGTGAGTGTTTTGAATTGAACCCCGATCATCTGGAAGAAAAGCCAGCACTCTCAACTACTGAGACTTCTCTCTATCCCCAAAGATTTTTTATAATATTTACAATAGTTTTTAAAAACTCAGAAAGCCAGAGCAGCCATTGATTTAAAGGCAATTGAGAGCACTGGAGAGGTGGGGTGAGGGTAATTATCATCTGGATACAGGCTAGCCTTCTCTAGAATTCAGAGAGTTCTGAATTCAGAACAGCCCTCTGTATTCAGAGAGTTCTGGAGTGAGCTGTCAGAATGGAGATTAGAAACAAGCAGCTTCAGTGACAGCAGGTGTTGATCATTCATTCATCCATCCATTTATTCAAGGGATTATTATACATGTGATGCTGGACTCTTTCCTTTGCCTGCTTGCCTTGTGGGACTGAGAAACTGCTAGACCCTTGGACTTCCATTCACAGCTGCTGCTGACCATTGTTGGGAATTGGACTGCAGACTGTAAGTCATCAACAAATTCTTCTACTTTATAGAGACCATGTATAAGTTCTGTGATTCTAGAGAACCCTGATGAGTACAGAAGTTGGTTAAGCAGAGGAGATTCAGCCTCAAAGAAGGCAGATGCAGGCGTTTCAAAAACGGAGTCCAGAATTGAATGAAGCAGAAATAATAAATTATAATCAATTTTAACAAACTTTTTTTTAACCATACTCAATTATGAGTTCATACCAGATTCAATTTACATTGTTGCAATATTTCTTGTTAGTCTTAAAAATATTCTGTTTAGTTCACTTATATATGAACATATGTGAGCACATACACATATATACACATACATGCACACACACTGGTGGACAGGACTTGCAGGCAGGGCAGTGGTAACTATAGATCAGGGAGCACTGAATACCAGCTGTGCTTCCTGACAATCTCCAGCATATTGTTGGGACAGTAAAAAATGACTGTCTTGGTCATGTTCATTAGAGGCCTTTATGCATAAAAAGGACATGGCTAGACTAATATTATTATAGATCTCACTAACTGCTTTATGTTTAATGGAATGGTATAATTTTTTCCTTACAGTTAAAGGAGAAGAAAATTGACTAAAAATTACCTTCCAAGGGGGAAAAAGATAACTCATGTTTCTTGAATAATTAAAATTTAGATTAAGTTTCTGAAGGGCATATAAAATTAGTCTTCAGAAAAGCAACTAGAAATTCTGAGAAGAAAGACAACAATATTTGAATTAACCAATAACTATTACTAGTTGTTTTAACTTTTAACAAGTACAAATGTTTGTGTGATGTTTTTCTTCATATTCTTCACTGTGTTGAGCGTTGGATATGGCTGGGCAAAATAGATACGATGCCTCTTCTCATAAACTTCTCGTCCACGTCTTCTGAATCTAGATGTGAACTTCTGTTCAGTACCAGGTATTGAATGTAGGGCCTGGCATGTGGTGGCTAAGTATTCTATGACCAAACTTTATCGACAGCCGTCCTTTGATCAGGAGGCAGGGTTTAAGGAAGTTGTGGAGGCTGGCTTGGAACTCACTCTGTAACACAAATAGTTCATGGGTATGCAAGTTCTCTACCTCTCTCTACTAAACAGCTGAGGTTTTAGGCCCGTGTTACCAGGCCCAGCTAAAACTTGCATATCTTTAATGAATTTGTGCTAGGCTATGTAAACGTTGTGCTTTGCAATGGTCTACTTGTCTTTCTTTTCTAATCCCCAAAGCTGAAACCACTTATCCTCCATTTCAGTCTACATTGCCTCAGGACATTGATCCCACCTCTCCTGGGAACAAGCCCACCATGGACAAGAACCTCGGTGCCAGCAAGCAGCTCCCAGGCCAGGTTCTCTTAGTCTGGCTTCAGTACTGTGAGTCTTCTTGACTGTGGGTTTTGGTTTGTGCTTCAGTGTTTAGAGTCCAAGCCCGATGCAGCCGCCCCCATTGTTCACCCCTACACCAATCTCAGTATTTCTTTGCTCCTTTCCAGTTTGCTGTGTGCCACTTCCATACCACAGGGAGTGACTGGCGGCTTTGCCAGCGACCGACATATAAACTGTTATCTGTCAGATGCTGGCTTCTGTCCTCAGGCCTAGCTGGAATCGTTTATTTGATATTTGGCTTTTTTGTTTTTTTTTTTTTTTCATGAGTACATTTTAATTTGAGATCTGCTATCTATGCTTATAGGTTGTCAGGTCTGTCTGGAGTAATAGCATAATGAATCGAAAGTATTGATAGAGGCTGCCTGATAACCTTTTATTGCATGTGTATGTATTGTGGGTGTTCATATGTGTGCCTCTGTGTGGGCGCAGGCTATTGACACTGGGGGCTTTTCTCAGTTGCTTGCCACCTTCCGTTCTGAAGCTGGCGAGGCTCTTTTGTTGTTGCTGTTGTTTGGTTTGGTTGGTCTGGTTTGGTTTTTCACTTGAGTCTGGAGATCCCCAGTGTGGCTCCTTTAATTTTCCACCTTGCTTTTGGATTCCCTTGTCTCTGCTTCCAGGGTGCTAAGATTACAGTCAGGTCACCATGCTCTCTTGGGATTTAAGTGGCTTTGATAGCTTTAAACCCATCTTTCTCATGCTTGCATGGCAAATATTTTACAAAAGAAATTATCTCCCCAGCCCCATGAACACTTAAGCTATTTTTTGTAGTCATTTTTTTCCCTAATTTCAAATAATTAAACAAAATTTTAAGTCCTGAGCTGGAAAAGAGTTCAATGAGTAAAGACTTTGCTATATTAATCGTGAAGACCTACATTCAGACTGCCAGCATCCATGTAAATCCCAGGCGTTGGTGTGGATCAGACAGGTGGATCCTAGGATCCCTCTGGCGGGCCAGTCTAGCTGAAACAAGAGTCTGTTCCCTCAGACGGAAAGCTGCAGAGCTTGGCGTGGCCCTGGGGGAGACAGAGTGACATAGTCCTTCTCAGAGAGTGACAGAGGAAGACTCAAATATTGAGTCTCCACACACCCATGTTCATAAACTCTCTCTCTCCCCCTCTCTCCATCCTCTTCTCTCTCCTCTCTCTCTCACACTCTCTCTCCCCCCTCTCTCTCCTGCACACGCACTTCACTAATGTGCCCACACCTCTCCCACAAATTAACACTTACATAAAAATATTTGAACACCTAAATTATCTGGTTGAGAACATGAAACTGTCATTTCTGTAATTTCACAGTTGCTAAGGTTTTAATGCTCATCTTAACATGAAAATTAAGTTAATTAAAGTCAGCAGTGATTCAATATCAATACCTGGCAACCTAAACTTTTATGAAGTTCGACAATTGACTCTTCTCAGTGTTACCACCTGCACACCAAGCTGTCACCCCACAAGCCTTTTTTGGAGGACACATTTCCAATCCAAGACGGTGTAGTAGTTTGATGGAAAATTAAGTTGATAATATAACGTCAACCTCTACAAGGACCTATAAGTCACACCAATGTTTTATTGCTCACACAGAGATGGTATGAGGCTGATATTGTTGGTGGGGTGGGAAGATGATTTAATCAGTGGTAGATGGAGTTTGTGTTTAATTTTCTTGTTACCGACTGTGCTCAAATCCTGTGTATGCCTCAGCCTTCCTTATGAACAAAACGGGAAAAGATGTCAATGAATGATGTCAGCAAGTCTTTATTAAATAATATTTGGACATCAAGATCCTCTAGTGATTTTTATTTTTGATATAGCAGAAAATAATTTTTAATCCTCCTTGCAAAAAGACTAACTCCCTTCTGCATTTTTGTTCCTGTAGTTCTTCAGTTAAAAACTTTTCCCATGAAGGAGAATAACAGAATGCATAATCAGTCATCCTCAGAAAATTCTTCAATTTTCTCCAATCTCTTTAATATCAGAGACCCTAGTATTGTAAAATGTAAGATGTTCCACTTAAGGAGCAGATACATTTTTAGCCATATTCAAGAAGTGGGGCTGATTCTTTTGGCGTTTTTTTGAGTCTGACATGTTACCTGTAGCTCTATAAAGCAAATATTATTGGCTTGATCTGTGTGGCTCAATAAAAGGGAACTAATGTCTAAAAATTAAATATAATTTAATTGAAACTTACAACAAAAAGGGAAGGATAAAAGAGAAGTAATTGTAATTAGTATTCAGAGGGCATATTTGTTTATGGTCACTCACCTTTTAAAATATTATTTGGTTCTGGATTTAAAGCTTGAGAACATCAACCATCTTTTATTCCTTTAAAAATAATAAAGTTGTGGCTCTAAAGAATATAACTTTAATATTTCTATATGTACATGTACTGAAGTAGATTTTCCACATGTATTGGGCAGAGGTAAAGGAAACAGATTGCTATTGACCACTATCTTACCCTTGTGATTTGATGGTACAAAATGTCCCATGCTCAGACCATTATTCACATCACTGCTGCTTTCTCTTATACCCAAAACTTAGAGCAAGATCAAATGTTTGTTTGAACGGCAGAGAAGAACCACATTTGCACATCAAAAATCGGGAGAGGACAAAAGATGCTGAGATGGCTTAGTCTGGGAAGAAAATTAAATATGCAAAATCTCCTCTGAGAATAGAACAGGTAGAAAAAAAAAGTAATCACCAAAAGACAGGATTCCTGAATAAATATCCAAAGGAAAAAACTCCCTGGAAGCTGATACAGCCAGGCAGCTCAAGCACTGTCCTCTTTTGGAGGTATGACAAAGTCAATGGAGCAGCAACTGGGTGCAGGATGGCAAGAAGTCTCTAACTTACAGTAAGGGAGAAGAAAATAAGTACAATATTAAGGTTGAGAAGATGAACATCTTTTATAGGAATACTGTAGGAGAGGGATTTGTGTTGCTACCCAATCCTAAGGCTAGTTAATGAGTTGGATCTTATTTCAAGATCCTTTCAACCTTTGCCTGTTTTTGTGTCGAAGGAGATAATTATTAAAGGCAAGGAACCAGACTACATTTGCCACCATTCCTCTCAATTGTCACTCTATAGGATGGATAGAGAAATCAAATAATAAGGACTATTGTGTCAAGACACATCTTATATGCCTATTTATTTATTTATTTATTTATTTATTTGTATATTTATGTTTTGGTTTTTCGAGACAGGGTTTCTCTGTATAGTCCTGGCTGTCCTGAAACTTACTTTGTAGACCAGGCTGGCCTTGAACTCAGAAATCCACTTGCCTCTGCCTCCCAAATGCTGGGATTAAATGTATGCACCACCACGTCAGGCAACATAATAAAATTCTTATTCATAAAGCAAGAGTCAATATTAAGTATATTTCAAAAAGATAATCCTATGATGAAAATGCTCAACACTTTTGTATAATATTCATAAAAATAGCTCAGGGAACCATATTTTACTAGAAGAGAGATGTTAAGTATTATTCTACTTTAGGGTCAAAGGGATTAGCACTTTTTATGGTATTTGTGTTTGTTCTCCTGATCTGCTGAAAAGCAGTGTGTACAGCAGCTCACAGCTGATGAAGCAAAGCAGAAGGTATGTGCTGGTATTTTATATCTTAACAAAGCACATGACCCCATGTGATGGGGATCTCATGTGGACCCACTGTGTTCTCTTCAACTATGATGAGTTCTGTCTAGAAGAGACTACAATTAGCCACAGCACATGTAGCCAGTTCCACAATAGTGATATGAGTGAGTCACATGCTCAGATTCAATAAGGGAAGGCAGTGCAGTACGGAAAGAAGAGGTAGCAGGAACACCAAGGTATTCGGATTTCAATGGAAGATTGCTCATGTCTCAGCTGGAGGTTAACACATGAAGAAAATCTGTATAGCCTTACTGTTTGTAAGTTCTCACTGAATAAAGGATATTCAGGAACTTCCCCCCCAGTTCTTTATAACACTGAATTCACCACACTTGTTTTGATGTGAAAGCATGAGGGACATTAGCATTACTGCATCTAGAAATAGAAACATGACTCTGCTTCCCCGTACTGTCTCTCATTGTTTCTCAAAGCCCGGGCTAAAGCAAGTCAAATTGTGTAAACCTTGACAGCAGACATTAGTACAATAATGTATCGTGCCTTCGGGGATTAAATCATACTTCAGGAAGTAGAGAGATGTCTCCAGTACTGAAAGATCTCTGATAACCTGATCTATTCTGACTGTTGAAGGTAGTTTGGCACAAGTATTCCACGATTTACCTCGCCGTGTCCACTTCTCTTCATCCTCCAGATGAGTCACATAGCGTTTATTTATCTTCTTGTAAATGCACCATGACTATTCTATGAGCAGCATTGACGGTTCTTTTTATGGCTATTGCCTCCTTCAATTCTCCACCCACCTAACAGCAGGCCTTTCAGGTCATTGCTAAAGCATTGGACAACTTTAGACCAATATTATATGCTGGGTATTTGGGTATTAGAAAACAACAACCACAAAGACAAGTGATAAGCTACAGGCTACCATGGCCAAGGTCACTTGAGAAAACCCTTATAGCAAGAGTCTGTGCAGTTGACCTGGAAGATCCCCTCAAAGAAAAGGGAAACTCTTTGGAGGGGTCATGGTTGTTTTCCTTGCCTTTTTTTCTTTTGGTTGTTGTTATTTTTATTTGTTTGTTTTGTTTTTTGTCAACATGACAAAAGCTGATAAGATGAAGCTCAATTGAGAAAATACTTCCTTTAGATGGCCTATATGGCTTGTGGGCAAGTCTATAGGGTTCTTCTTTAATTATTGGAGAGTCTAGCTCTGTGTGGGTGATACAACCCCTGGACAGGTTCAGAGCTGAATAAGAAAGGAGGCTGAACAAGCCATGAGGATCAAGTCTGTAAGCAGCACCCATCCATGGTCTTTGTCTTAGTTCCTGCCTCCAGGTTCCTGTCTGAGTTCCTGCATGGCTTCTCTCAGTGATGGACTAGAAACTGTAAGATGAAATAAACCTTATCTTTCCCAACTTGCTTATGGTCATGGTGGCAATATAATCCCTTAGCAATAGAATTCCCAAGTAAGGCAGGTACATATGTGTCTAGATGATATTTCTCAATAGCACCATAGAGAACTTCTCTGTCAGAGAGTTCCAAAGGACAATACAAGCTTAGAATCTGCTAGCCACAAGGCTATAACTTTTCCAACAACTTCTGCATAGAGCTTCTTAGAGAATGACACATGGGCAACTTTGGGTGTTGAAGTCTCTTTGTTTGGGCTCTATGTTTTAGCTGTAGTAAAAATATATATGATGTCAACTTTATCCACCAAATGGTTTGTGTTGGATTGATAACTGAAGGCATGTTGCTGGACAGAAGGACTGTAGAATCTTCCATAACAAACTTTTATTTTGACTGAGAAATAGAAAAGAATACACATTACAAAGACGATCTATAAGATAGGCTGGCTGACTTTAAATGTGCTGGGTCATCTAACAATGACTAGCTTCTGAAGTGGGAATTTCTGGTTTCATTGGAGACTCAGTTGTGCCATGTGATATGTTTTTTCTGGAAGCTGACTGGTGAAAGGGTATGTAATATTTTGCTGGAATGGATACTTGAGAGCACGTGTGATGTTTGGAAAGGGTGTGAGTATGACACAGCAGACAGTGGATGATGCTCTTGTATTGGCTCACCTTGGTTTCTTCACTGGCCTTCACTTGTTGTGACATTGTAGGGAGAAATACACCAAAGAATGTCTGGTGGTATTCTGGTTGTTCTTGTCCCTTCTGTAGACTCGTGTCAATCAGTGGAACCTCTCAATTTCCTCTGGATCAAGTAATTGCTACTTGCTTTTGTTTGGTGTTTGCCTAGTGGACTTGACTACTGCTCCTGATTTGTGTTTGGTGTTCTCTGGTGGACTGGATTGCTGGCAATGAAGATTGGAATCATCCCAAAGAACCCTTCCTTCCTTCCTTCCTTCCTTCCTTCCTTCCTTCCTTCCTTCCTTCCTTCCTTCCTTCCTTTCTCTTTCTCTCTTTCTCTCTTTCTTTTTTTATGATCTCTGTATTTTATTATGGTAGAAATCTCACTTGTAACCTTGGGGAAAAGTATTGTTTTTTTTTGTTGTTATTTTATTTATTTACATTTTAAATGTTGTCCCCCCTCCTGGTTTCCACTCTGGAACCAACTCCCATTTCATTCCCTCCTCCCCTGCCTCTATAAGGGTGCTCCCCCAACCACCCACTCACTCTTGCCTCACTGCCCTAGCATCCCCCTATGCTGGGGTATTGAACCTCCACAGGACCAAAGGCTTCCCCTCTCATTGATGCCAGATAAGGCCATCCTCTGCTACATATGCGGCTGGAACCATGGATCCCTTCATGTGTACTCTTTGGTTGGTAGTTTAGTCCCTGGGAGCTCCGGGTAGTCAGGTTAGTTGATATTGTTGTTTTTCCTATAGGGTTGCAGTGCCCTTCAGCTCCTTCAGTCCTTTCTCTAACTCCTCCATTGGGATTCTGGGCTCAGTCCTATGGTTGGATGAAAGCATCTGCATCTATTTTGGTCAGGATCTGGCAGAGCTTCTCAGGGGACAGCTATACCAGGCTCCTGTCAGCAAGTGCTTCTTGGTATCAGCAATAGTGTCTAGGTTTGGTGTCTGCAAAGGGGATGGATCCCTAGGTGGGCAGTCTCTGGATGGCCATTCCTTCAGGCTCTGTTCCACTTTTTGTCCCTGCATTTCCTTTAGACAAGAACAATTCTGGTTAAAGATTTTGAGATGGGTGGGTAGCCTCATTCCTCACCTGGGGGCAGTGCCTAACCTCTGGAGATGGTCTCTACAGCTTCTCTCTCCCCTTTGTTGGGTATGTCAGTTCATGTTGTCCTTGTTGGATCCTGGGAACCTCTTGCTTCTCTGGCATCTTTGACTTTCTAGTGGCTACTCCCAGTTCCCCATTCCCCACTGCTACACGACTCATTTGTAAAAGAAATGTTACTAAAACCAACTATTTCTAGATAGGTCCACAACCCTTGTTGTTTCCTTTTAACCTCCCTTTTCCCCTACCTCTGGTGGTGGTAGCTAGAAGGGAGGCTGAAGCATTAAACAACCCTAATTAAAGTAGGCTTTGAAAAATCTAAGCCTACAAGCTTCACTTTTGAGGGGTTCAGCCCAAAAAGCTGGATGTCTCGGCAGTCCTATCCGATGATGGCCTGGAGAGTTCCTAGAGAGTCACAGTTTTTCACTCCATACTAGGAAGCCACATTTCCTGTTCCCTATTGTATAGATGATTTAACTATATATACCTACATTTATTTCTCAGCTCCCTAATCTGCCCTATGGTCTAATTGATTGTCCTTATGTTCATATTATAAAAGTTTTTTAGCCATGAAGAAGTATTTTAAATATCAGGAGGCCCAGGTGGCAGGATACAGCTACAATTTCTTCCATTTATCTGATGTCTAACTACCTCCCACTGGGTGGAAACATATCTCATTACAGAAGAGATGGTATTTATTTATTTATTTATTTATTTATTTATTTATTTATTTATGTGAGTACACTGTAGCTGTCTTCAGACACACAAGAAGAGGGTGTCAGATCCCCATTACAGATGACTGTGAGCCACCATGTGGTTGCTGGGAGTTGAACTCAGGACCTCTGGAAAAGCAGTTAGTGCTCTTAACTACTGAGCCATTACTCCAGCCCAAAAGAAGTGGCTTTCTTTTTTTTTTTTTTAATTATTCTTTTTTAAATTTTTTTCCACTTTTATTAGATATTTTCTTCATTTACATTTCAAGTGTTATCCAGAAAGTTCCCTATACCCTCGCCCCTCCTGGCCCTGCTCCCCTACCCATCCGCTCCCACTTCTTGGCCCTGGCATTCCCCTGTATTGGGGCATATAAAGTCTGCATGGCCAAGGGGCCTCTCTTCCCACTGATGGCCAACTAGGCCATCCTCTTCTATATATGCAACTAGAGACATGAGCTCAGGGAGTACTAGTTAGTTCATGGTTATTCTTCCACCTAGAGGGTTGAAGACCCCTTCAGCTCCTTGGGTACTTTCTCTAGCTCCTTCTTCCTTGGGAACCCCGTGTTCCATCTAATAGCTGACTGTGAGCTTCCACCTCCATGTTTGCCAGGCATTGGTATATTTTCCCCAGAGATAGCTATATCCGGGCCCTTCCAGCACCATCTTGCTGGCATATGCTATAGTGTCTATGTTTGGTGGCTGATTGTGGGATGGATCCCTGGCAGCCGCAGTCATTGGGTCCATCCTTTGGATTCAGCTTCACACATGATCTCTTTCAATGTGTGCTTTGTTCTTAATTCTAGGAAGGGGTGACGTGTCCACATTTTGATCTTCCTTCTTCTTGAGTATCACGTGTTTAGTAAATTGTATCTTGGGTAGTCTAGGTTTCTGGGCTAATATCCACATATCAGTGAGTACATGTTATGTGAGTTCTTTTGTGAATGGGTTAATTCACTCAGGATGATGGCCTCCAGATCCATCCATTTGCCTAGGAATTTCATATATTTATTATTTTTAATAGCTGAGTAGTACTCCATTGTGTAAATATACCAAATTTTTTGTATCCATTCCTCTGTTGAGGGACATCTGGGTTCTTTCCAGTTTCTGGCTATTATGAATAAGGCTGCTATGAACATAGTGGAACATGTG
>LR749501.1:4527759-4572895 GCA_902729485.2 Mus minutoides
CAATATTTCTGAATCTGTTGAGGGCTGTTTTGTGGCCAATTATGTGATCAATTTTGGAGAAGGTGCCATGAGGTGCTGAGAAAAAGGTATATCCTTTTGTTTTAGGATGAAATATTCTGTAGATATCTGTTAAGTCCATTTGTTTCATAGCTTCCGTTAGTTCGACTGAGTCTCTGTTTAGTTTCTGTTTCCAGGATCTGTCCACTGATGAGAGTAGGGTGTTGAAGTCTCCCACTATTATTGTGTGAGGTGCAATGTGTGTTTTAAGCTTATTAAAGTTTCTTTAATGAAAGTGGCTGCCCTTGCATTTGGAGCATAGATATTCAGAATTGAAAGTTCCTCTTGGAAGATTTTGCCTTTGATGAGTATGAAGTGCCCCTCTTTGTCTCTTTTGATAATTTTGAGTTGAAAGTCTATTTTATTCGATATTAGAATGGCTACCCCAGCTTTTTTCTTCAGGCCGTTTGCTTGGAATATTGTTTTCCAGCCTTTCACTAGAGGTGGTGTCTGTCGTTTTTCCTGAGGTGTGTTTCTTGTAGACAACAAAATGTCGGGTCCTGTTTGTGTAGCCAGTCTGATAGTCTATGCCTTTTTATGGGAGAATTGAGTCCATTGATATTAAGCGATATTAAGGAACAGTAATTGTTGCTTCCTGTCATTTTTGTTTTTAGAGTTGGGATTCTGTTCTTGTGGCTGTCTTCTTTTAGGTTTCTTGAAGGATTACTTTCTTGCTTTCTCTAGGGCAGAGTTTGCGTCCTTGTATTGGTGTTTTTCTGTTATTATCCTTTGTAGGGCTGGATTTGTGGAAAGATATTGTGTGAATTTCAATTTGTTGTGGAATACTTTGGTTTCTCCGTCTATGGTAAATGAGAGTTTTGCTGGGTATAGTAGCCTGGGCTGGCATTTGTGTTCTCTTAGGGTCTGTATAATCTCTGTCCATGATCTTCTGGCTTTCATAGTCTCTGGTGAGAAGTCTGGAGTAATTCTGATAGGCCTGCCCTTATATGTTACTTGACCTTTTTCCCTTGCTGCCTTTAATATTCTGTCTTTATTTAGTGCGTTTGTTGTTCTGATTATTATGTGTCGGGAGGAATTTCTTTTCTGGTCCAGCCTATTTGGAGTTCTATAGGCTTCTTGTATGTTTATGGGCATCTCATTCTTTAGGTATGGAAAGTTTTCTTCTATAATTTTGTTGAAGATATTTACTGGCCTTTTAGTTTGATAGTCTTCCTTCTCATCTACTCCTATTATCCTTAAATTTGGTCTTCTCACTGTGTCCTGGATTTCCTGGATATTTTGTGTTAGGATTTTTTTGCATTTAGCATTTTCTTTGATTGTCTTGTCTATGCTCCCTATAGAATCTTCTGTGCCTGAGATTCTCTCTTCTATCTCTTGTATTCTGTTGCTGATGCTCATATCTATGGTTCCTGATTTTTTTCCTATGGTTTCTATCTCCAGGGTTATCTCCTTTTGGTTTTTCTTAATTGTTTCTACTTCCAATTTTAGGTCCTGGATGGTTTTGTTCCATTCCATCACCTGTTTGGTATTTCCTCTTTAAATGCTTCTAGTTGTTTATCTGTGTTTTCTTGTATTTCCTTCTTATAGTCCTCCATCATCATCATGACCAGTGAGTTTATATCCATGTCCTGCTTTTCTGGTGTGCTGTTGTATCTAGGACTTGATGTGGTGGGTGAGTTTGGGTCTGGTGATGCCAAGTACCCTTGGATTCTGTTGCTTCTGTTCTTAAGCTTGCCTCCTGCCATCTCTGCCCGAGGAGACCTGGCGTTGGTGCAGACCAGAAAGGACCCGCTGTTCTGCCCTGGGCCTTTATCAATCTCCTGGCTGATGTCTCAAGTTCCACTAGATTGGGCCGGAACAGAGGCTGTGTTCCCCTGCTCACCTCAGGTCCCAAGCTAGCTTGGAGAGTCCTGAAAGAGCCTAGGAAAGTGCACAGCATCTGTGGCCGGAGACCTGAGCTGGTGTTGGGTGGGCGGGACCAGACCGGAAGGGAGGGGCTGTTCTGCCCTGGGCCACTATCAATCTCCAGGCTGGTGTCTCAGGTTCCACGAGATTGGGCTAGAACAGAGGCTTTGTCCCCCTGCTCACTTGAGGTCCCCAGATAGCTTGGAGGGTCCTGAAAGAGCCTAAGAGAGCGCATAGCGCCTGAGGCCCGAGCCCTGAGCTTCTGATGTGATCTTAAAGTCCTGGGAGTTGCTGGGCCCAGAGGAAAGATGGCGGGGTGGAGGGTGCTCTGGCTGTGAGAGGCCCAGCCTCCGGTGGGGCAGAGTTCTTGGATCCTGTCCCTGCTGGCAACTGCTGACCCATTGCTTCCAACACCACCTCTGCACTGCACGCACGATGCGATCTTAAAGTCCTGGGGTGTGTGAAGAGCAGGGCAGGCCCTAGCTGGTCCGCTGGGCTCAGAGGAAAGATGGCCAAGAAGTGGCTTTCTATAGCAGCTTCATCCCCCCCATTCATCTCTGTCTCTGTTCCCATAATAATGCATCATGAAAAGGCCTTTGAATTTTTGCTAAATGCTCAATTTTCTTTTTTGCTTCTTTTGACATAATCATATATGATTAAATAAGTCTTTAGTTTTATTAATATAGTCTGTCTCCTCAATTGTTTTTCATCTGCCACATCACTGCATCCCAAGGATAAATCTAACTTGGTTATTACACATGATCTTTTAATGTATTGTTAAGTTCAGTGTGTGGGTATTTTTCTGGGAGTCTTGTGTATCAGCTTCTCATTGCTATAGGGAAATGTCTGATACCAGCTACCAGAAAGACAAAGAACTTATCAAACTTAGCTTTAAAGGTTCAAGAATATCATGATGTGGCAAAAAGAGGACCACCTATGGTATAAAGATCATATTTTAGCCAGGAACTCAGAACAGGGAATGAGGTTTCATGATCCTTTCTAAGGCATGCCCTAATGACCCAGGAACCTGTCAATAGTGCTGATGTCTTAAAGCATCTCTACCATCTCTATTGGGTCCAGTCTGAGGGTCAAACCTCTGATTAAAATGGACATTTTGGAGACTCTTAAAAACATCCAATCCACAGCTCTCTACCTCTGGTTTACAACATACATATCTGTCTTTCATTCATTATCCATTCATTATTAAGACTCTAGTCTTTTTTGGAGGGGCATGGTTCTTTTCAAGACAGGGTTTCTTTGTGTAGCTCTGTCTGTTCTAGAACTTTCTCTGTAGACCAGGCTGGCCTCTGCCTCCCAAATGCTGGGATTAAAGGTGTGTACCACCACCATCTGGTTTAAGAGTACAGTCTTAACTGTTCCAAAATTGTTGACAACTCTAAGTCAACAGTCTCGCTTAAGACTCTAGGCAAGTTCTCTCAGCTCTAAGTATTGACAGTGATATGCTGTGACTGAGAAATAGCTCCTCCAGGTTTCATGCAGCCCTGCCCCTACAGCTTTGTAGTTCTCAGCATATGAATGTTCTCTCAAGCTGTTTTTCATACTCTTCTGCAGCTGTCCCCTGAGCATAATGCAAGTGGTCATCAACCACTTTTATGCTAGTAATTAACTCTTGAGTTAGTGTAATGGAGTTGGAAATCTCTTACTCTGAAAGTCTGAGCACTAATTGCATTTGAATGGTTTTAACTACTGTTGGCTCTAACAGAGTTGCTATTTCCATAATATATCGACACAGCGCAGCTTTCTCTGCAAAACTTATTTTTCAAATTCCTTTTACAAAACTTACAATGTGTACAACACTTTGGATAGTATAGAACCTTTAAATGTATTGTAAACGGGAAGGTAGGGAAGAATGTTGTATCTTTATTTATTTTAAATTGACTGGTCATTATTATTTTAGATTCATTATCTTCTTCTCCTCCATCTCCTCCATCTCCTCCATCTCCTCCTCCCTCCTCCTCCTCCTCCTTCTTCTTCGTGTTTTCAAGACAGGGTTTCTCTGTGTAGCCCTGGCTGTCCTGGAACTCACTCTGTAGACCAGGCTGGCCTCGAACTCAGAAATCTGTCTGCCTCTGCCTCTCAAGTGCTGGGATTAAAGGCATGTGCCACCACTGCCCATATATTCTTTAAGCTTTATTATGTGAGTTTATACAGAACACAGTCACAATAAGTACATATAAAAGTTTCCTCTTTTATGTGTGTATTTGTGCATGTTTGTTAATATATACATGTGTGTGTTCCTGAGGTTGATGCTAGGAGTCTTCTTGGATCACCTTCCTCTTCATTGGTTAAGGAAAAGTCAGTATCTGAACCCAGCTCTTGCAGATTCCAGCTAGTCCAGGTTGCCGAGGATGCCCTGCTTCTGTTCCACAGAGTGGGGAGTGGCTTTTCGTGTTCCATCAAGTCCTGTCCTGTCCTTGCAGGGTGGTGCAGGGTGGTGCAGGGTGGTGTGGGGTGGAGTGCAGTGTACTGTCCTTGCAGGGTGGTGTGGGGTGGTGTCAAGTCCTGTCCTGTCCTTGCAGGGTGGTATGGGGTGGTGTGGGGTGGTGCAGGGTGATGTGGGGTGGTGCAGGGTGGTGTGGGGTGGTGCAGGGTGGTGTGGGGTGGTGCAGGGTGGTGTGGGGTGGAGTGCAGTGTATGGGACTTCAGGCACCTACCACACCATACTTACATCAGGCTTTCCATGTTGGTTTTAAGGGACTTTGGTTCTCAGGCTTGAAGGGCAAGTGCTTTATCCACAGAGGCATCTCCTCAGTCCAGAAAGTATTTTTTCTTAATTTTCAGAGACTCAAATTTTTCATTCTTTAAAAATGTTGGCCTTATGACTAAAACAACACCTACAACAAAAAACAAAACAGCCAAAAAACCAGAATCCAAAACAAAACAAAGAAACCTTGGAAGAAGCAGTTCTACAATACACCCGTCACAGCCTTCAAAATACTTATGCCATAGACCACCCCAGCTGGGTATGGGGGTCCCTGGGATGTAGGTTCTCAAGGCAGGTGGGTAAGGATTTGGCTGTGACAAGCAGAAACAAACACAGAAGCAGTTTGAATCTGAGTGTATTTTGCAGCTCTCAAGAAAGGGTTTTTATACATAGAGAAGCAGGTGTGACAGCTCTGGAAAACTGTGTTCAGTGAAGCAGTGGAATAGAACAGACAGGGCACTAATCATTTGGTACAGTAAAATACAAAATCATCCAAGTATACAACTTCAAAAAAGGTGTTTTCAATAAAACAACCAGGTAGAACGAATATTATTATGATCATTTGGTACATCAAAATACAAAAATCATCTAAGGCTAGTGGCAAATTTCCAAGAACAAGCTAAGGAATTTCTATGATTAGTTACTGTTTAACATCTAGTTCCTGTTTTTCTAAGCATCAATTTAAACTATTTTAATTCTTTTGTCTAAGGCTTTCTTAAACAATATACCAAAATCTACTTCTGATGACACATATGCAGCCATATAAAATATTATTGCTGGGAAAGCTCCATCCTCTCAGAGAAGAAGGGAGGGGGGTGGGGGAGGGACTGCATGGGTGTGTGGGAGGCGTGGAAGTTACTGAGTGGGATGTAAGATGATTTAATAAATTACTGGGGGAAAAGAAAATGGAATTTTAAAAAGTGATAAGGTCAAAGTATAAAAACTCTAATGAGCATATGAATTTAATCATCTTCTCAAATGTTATTAAATAATAGTTCACTTAATTTTATAACCTATTTGGAGATAAGTTCAATTGCTCTGAATGTCATTAACAAATCTTTAGGCAAAGAAAGCACATCACAAAGCATAAACTTGGTCAAAAAAAGAGAGAGATGCGGTATAATTATATTTCAAGTGTTGGTGGAACTTCAAAATCGATTTACATATCACTTATCTGAATTAATAATGTAGGATAAAGACAGCAATGGATGATGGCAGCAAAGTGTTGTCTAAGTGTTCCACCCTCCAATTTCCCCTGGCCATCAAACTACCCATGAGTACCAAATGCAAATAAGATCTCCAAATAACAATACCTTTAAATTATCGCAGGAACCAGAAAGGGCCTTACAATGTGTGTTGGCTTAATTTCTCTTTGCTGTGATCAGTGGTTTGACTGAAACCTTTTAAGGAAAAGGAAACAGCCATGTGAGTTCACAGCTTCAGAGGGCTCCATATGTGTGTGCAGGACATCATGCTAAGGGGATCACATGGTAGAGTGGCTCTTCATTTTATGGATAAGAAGAAGAGAAAGGGAACATACACATTAGGTTCTACCTCTACTTAAGGCCATCTTCCAATGATGCCATCGTATTTTGAATCCATGAATAGATTTAACCTATTTCCTAGGTCATAGCCCTCATATCAAGTCAAATCTGGAAACACCATCTGCTGTAGTTGGGTTTTATTGCTGAGAAGAGACACCATGACCAAAGCAACTCTTATGAAGGCAAATGTTGAGTTGGAGCTAGCTTACAGTTTTGAGGTTCAGTCCATTATTATCATGGTGGGAAGCATGACATCTTGAAGGCAGACATGGTGCTGGAGGAGCTGAAAGTTCTACATCTTGATCTGTAGGCAGCCAGGAGGAAGCTTTCCTTCCACATTTAATGGAGCTTGAGCAGAGGAGCCATAAAGCCCACCCCCACAGTGACATATTTCTCCAACAAGGCCACACCTCCTAATATTGACACTCCCTGGGCCAAGCATATTCAAACCACCACATTATACTCCCTGTCCCCGATAGGCTTCTTCAAACACATGAGTCTCTGATTAGTTTATGAGTATGGCCATACCTCCCCATAGCATAGTGCAAAATACATTTAGTCCAACTTTAAAGGTCTACATAATCTATAACAGTCCCAATGATATTGAAAGTTGAAAATTCAAAGTCTCTTCTGAGATTTATGCAACTGTAATCTTAACTGTAATCCCCTATAAAATCAAAATCAAAAAGCAAATTGTATAATTCCAATATATCATGTCACAAGATTATACTTTACTGTTCCAAAACATAGTGGGAACATAGTGAGAAAATGCTGGACCAAAGCAAGACAGAAAATCAGCTCTGCATCTCCATGTCTGATGTTCAACTCCTTTCAGTTTTGATGACTGCAATACTTTTCTCTCTATTGGGCTGTTTCCTCTCCCTGATAGCAGCTTTCCTCAGTAGGTATTCTATGGCTTTGGCATCTCTAACCTCTTGGGGTCTCCAATGGAACTTCAGCTTCTCATTTAACTTTTTGTTCCAGTGTCTGCAGTCCCCACATAATCTGGGATCTTCCAATGGGAAATAACCATAAAACAAATGTGTGAATATTTTATACAGTGGGAACTTTATATTTCAAACAATTTAATCAAAATAGAATTTATTTATTTATTTATTTGCAGAAGAATTCTCTAGCTCTGCCTTCTGTAGCACTCTAAGCTCTGGTTGATTCCAACCCACTGCTGCTGCTGTTCTTGGTGGCCATCCCATGGTACTAGAATCTCTAATATGCTGGGCTCTTCTGCTGCAACTAGGCTTGCCAATAGCCCCTCATAGTCTCTCTTCATAGTACCAAGTCTCAACTTCTTTGAATGACCCCTTCCATCCTGGAATATCAACTACAACTGAGGCTACACTTTCGCCAATGGCATTTCACGGCCTCTCACAGTGCCAAGCCTCAGCTGCTCTTCATGACTCCTTCATACCTTTAAAACCACCTGGATGATTCTCACATATTACCCAGTCCAGCTGCCAGAATGAGGTCTATCTCCTAGAAAACACTTCCCAGAAGATTTCACCAAAGTAAAAACAAACAAACAAACAAACAAAAACCCATTACACCATCACAGACTGAAATTAATAATTGGTGTTGGTTTTCAACTTGACTAAATTTACACAATTCTAAGATACCTGCCTATTGGGGGGGGCGTTGACATGTAAGATTGACACATATGGGGCTGTAATAGTTGTAAGCATTATATGTATATATGCATATGTATATACGTGAACACAATTGATCTATTCCTTTAAGGAATCCTAATCAATACAGATACTGATACTATGAGTGGGCTCTACAGAAAGAAATGTAAGGATGAATTTCCTTAATGGGCTTGGTGTCTTCTGGAGCTTGCTGTCTAATTTGACTACTCCTAAAGTTGCTAAAAACTTTTCTGGTAGTATGGAGAATGTTGATAAACCATATTATGAACTGTTAAAAATGTACAAGATAAACACAATTGAGATCCCTCTTTCACCACCTGTGAGAGGCAATGGCTTTAGCAACTTTATGCTTGATGCTTGTATTTATTGCTGTAAACTGTATGAACATAATGACAATGGCTGATATCTCCTGGCATCTCTGGACCAAATGACAAAGGAAAGAATGAGGGGAAAGATGCCATTTACAAACTTCGGGTGCACATACACAATTAAAAGGGTTCTTTATGTTTCCTGACAGTCTTCTCTCCTGCGCTAGAGGGCTAAAGTTGGGGAAAAAAGAAAAAGGAATAAAGAAGGAAAGGAAGAAAGGAAGGGAGGAAGGATGGAAGGCACAGTCACAAGTGCTCATGATGTAATTGGATGACTTATAAGCATCTCCATTTCCATCCTAAAGTATGTATGCAGTTCACACGTAATGAAGACACTTGTTAGTGAAGAATGGAACCCTGTAACTTGTCATGATCCAGATGTGTGATAAAAATATTTTTGCCCAATAAAGTCTCCTCCTCACCTTTAATGGATGTCCTGTTCCAACCCTAGCCCCTGACAAATCCCAACCTCCCTTGCTCCTGTCCTCCTCTTCCCTTCCCCTAGGCTTGTTTGTCTTGTTAACCTGACACTCCAAGAGTAACCTGGCACCCAGCACTAGACCACAGCCTCCTCACTTTTTATCATGCCTGAGTGATATTTTGAGAATATAACCATAAAACAAATGTGTGAATATATTATACAGTGGGAACTTTGTATTTCAAACAATCTAATCAAAATAGAATTCATTTATTCATTTGCAGAAGAAATCTCTTGTGCAATGTGTGGTAGCATCACCTGTCAATAAAAAAGTCTATGGTCAATGGTCTGAGGCTGGATTAGAAGGTGGGACATCCAAAAGGAAGAAAGAGGATTTCTGGGATAGACAGGAGAGGATTCGCCATAAAAGCTGATGGAGACAGTGGCTTGAATCTGAGGAGAGGTAACGCTGAGCCGCCTGGCAGAACTGAGACTAGAGTAACCGTATTAAGTTACCAGCTATTGGGAATGCAAAAGGAGTTAGGCCTAGACTTTTATTCATAATTAATTAAGTCTCAGAATCGTTATTTCAGGGAAACTGGGCACAGGTGGCAAAGCCTACCATTACATTGATTTATATGTGTGTCTGTGTGTAGTATGTGTATGTGCATGTGTGTATGTGTGTGTGTGTGTGTGTGTACATCAGATGTCATCATTCCTCAGACCCCCATTCATTGTTTTGTTTCTTTGTTTGTTTTTGAGAAAAGTCCCTTTCTGGCCTGGAACTCACCCATTAGAACCAGGCTAGACTGAGATTACAAGCATGTGCCACCAGATCCTCCTGCTTATTTAGATGCACTTTACCAACTGACATCTGCTCAGCTCCCTAAGTGAAACTTATCTTAAACTCAGCACTTTGAGAATGGGTCATTAACTGTGCATAAATGACAGTAAAAAAGGGAAGACTTTTTTTTTTTTTTTAATTATCCCCCTCTGCTCACATAGAGATCACTTTTCAGGAATCCTGGTCTTCTGTAGTCAGATGGGGTTGTTTTTTCTATCTCTTGTCACCAGTGACTATCTTTCCTATGTTCACTCAGATTAGAGTTGGCTATCCCTACTGCCAGATTCTAACTGTGTTGATTTCACCAGTCTCCTCTCCCAGTAAGATGGTGGTATTTGTGAGCGGTCAGTGTAGTCCTTTTCTTGTGTCTATAGTGTTAGCCAGCTGGAAAGTCTAACGTCAGACCATAATGAGTATAATCAATTGGAGGAAAGAAAAGGCATTTGAGAATGGTTATTTCTCCCCCAACTAATGTATAGGTTCTGCCAAAGTGTACCTTCTGTTACTTTTAAGAATGCTGAAGACTGAAATAGTTTCCTCATTTTGAACATGCCATGGAGAATGAATAGAGTCAGGTCAGGGTCAGCTTGGTCCTCAAAGACCTCCTATTTTATTTGATTAACTTCAGCCAAAAGATAAATTATATAGCTATGTGACATTTGAAAGTCATTTTGAGAAAGCTCAGTACGTGGTGACCTAGAAATCTTTAGCCTTTTTTCAGAGAGGTGTAATTACAGCAATGTAAATCCTCTTCTTCCTCGGTCAACACTTACTGGTCCAAAATACGTATTGTGTTGTCCTCTGAAACTGCCTGTTCTGCCTTCTTTCATTTTAGCAGATGACCTTAGGCTGACTTCACTTCATTCTCTAGTATTATGTCTTTGAGATATAGTCTCCTGGGTTATGTGTTGGCATGTCTTGTAGCTTTCTACTTGGCAGTAGAAGAAACAAAGACAGTTTTAATGGAGATGTAGCTACTTGGGGCTTCCAGAGTATAAGCTGTAAATATGATTTGATCAATGCAATTGAATTCTATTTTATAATTCTCTCTCCTGAGATGTGTTAAGCAACACATTGGATACTCCAAAATTAGCTAGTACATTTGTTCTAGGTTCTAGTTTCCCAACTACTGATGCATTTTACAGTTTTAACCTGTCTTAGTTAAGGTTTCATTGTTACAAAGAGATGCCATGACCAAGGCAACTCTGATCAAGGACAGCATTTAACTGGGAGTAGCTTACAGGTTCAGAGGTTCAGCCCATTGTTATCTTGGCAGGAAGCATGGCAGGCAGACATGATGCTGGAGGAGGAGTTGAGAGTTCTATATCTTGATCTGAAGATAGCCAGGAAGAGGCTCTGTCTTCTACACGGGGCAGAGCTGGATCACCAGGAGCCCTCAAAGAGTGAGGGCTATACCTCCTAATAGGCTACACAGTGAAACTCTTCCTTCAACAAGGCCACACCTATTGCAACAAGGCTATATCTCCTAATAGTGCTACTTCCCATGGGCCAAACATATTCAAACCACCACATAAGCAAACACAAAGACAGTATAATCCAATAAGGTAGTGGTTTTTTTTTTCCCCGTTTATAGCTCTTTTTACTTTTTGCTTACCAATATTCCTTTATAGATATATATCATGAGTATATACAGAAATATATCGTTCTTCTAAGAAGGGGAACAGAATGAAGTATATACCTTTCAGCCATGGACCGAGCAAAGTTGGCCCCCCTCAATCCATGGGAATCAGGGGTTCAGGCAGATGGGCATAAAGTTGGCGGGAATTGACAGACAGACATAGACATGAGAGAGTGTGCTGGATCTGAATGTAATTTGTCAAAACGAGCATCAAACTTTTTATACAGAAGAAAATAGAAAAGTTAGGTGACACACTGGCAAGGTACAATGAGGATACTGGAGGAATCCAAACATGGAAGAGGAATGCAAACATGGAAGGACTGGCAGGAACCAACTGGGATAAAATTCAGTGTTAACAACTGGGATCAAAAACAGCTCCACCTAAGGTCCTTTTAATCTTAGAAGCCAGGGGCAAGGGCTTTGTAACCATGCCATAGTTCCTATTCTAGTCTCTTAGATAGTTCACCTTCCCCCTAGGTCATTGTAAATACTTGTATATGGGTGTAACTCATCTATCTATAGTTCTAAGTATCTACTCTGGTTCCTCCTTAGGTCACAAACTTCCTTCTTCCTAGATAATGGTAAATTTCTGTGTAGGGCAGTGACTTAGCTATCCAAGCCCAGGGTTGGATCAAGGACTGTCTAGAATCTAACTTAGCTATATGTCAAAATATCAATCCTTAGGAACACTTGTAATAAAGCAATATTAAGGGAAAGCACACAGATCCATTTGCCAACTAAAGCAAGGACATTGGAGCATTTGTTATACAGGATGCCACAGTTCCAGGGGACTAAGTTTCCATGAACTTTTCGCCTCGGAACAAGTGCCCAGGTTTTGGGGTCCTGTCGCACTTGTCACTCCTGGAGTGGATGTAGCAGTTCCCCCTGTTTTGTATTTTTTTAGAGGAAGTTCCAGAATGTTCTGCCTCGTGGTAGCTACAGATCTCAGAAGAACTCTAAAGATGAGTGGAAACACAGTGATTTACTAATAAAATAATGCTAATAATAACAGACAAGATTATATATTGAACCCAATCCAAGGGATTCAATGCACTTAGGTTATTCTTTAAAGCTCTGGCCAATTCATCAATGTTCCAAGTATCCAAATGGCTTCTGCTAATATCTGAAATTTCTGTTAACCTAGCCTCAATAGTTGCTATATCCTGTCTCAATCTATTGCTAAAACTACCTTTTAAAAAGCATTAACCTTTGCCTCCAGTTTCTTATCTGTAATATGTAGCTCTGACAATTATTCTACAGAAATATTCCTATGCATATCATTAACAAAATGAGAGGTATGACGTTGCTGAACTAAAGCTGTGGTAGATACTGCAAAAGAAGTTAAAATTGCAATTAAAGCAGTAATTCCTCAAATCAGAGCTGTAGCAAATCTCTTTTGGTCTAATAAGTTCATTTCACCTTTTCAAAGTTTCCAACCCTGAATTCTCAAACCAGGGATTATTTCCTAAGTCTACAGGCAGCAAAGTGTAAGCAGGGCTTTTTAACAACATCATAAAAGCAGATTCCTTATCTAAGTTAGGATCTTCACAATTTGTCAATTGACAAGAATTACAATTAATATGAAAAGACTTGCCAAGATTGGTGTTCTTAACTCTATCAAAATTACCCAACAATATAGCAGACAGGTAAGGCACACAAGCTTTCACAGCTATAGGGGAGTTGGCCTGAATGGCCAAAAACTGTGTCTCTGACAAAAGTATCTTGTCCATTCTCTGTACCAGTCCCTCCACCTCATGAGTCAGCTTCTTTAGTTGTTTTTTATTTTAAGTAGGCACCAGGTCGGTTCTCCTTGCTGTAGTCTGTGGTGGAGATAGGAAGAGTTTCTTCATTCTGCTTGCAAGTGTCTGCTCTCCCCAATTCCTCCTTCTCTGTGCGCTCAATACAGCTTTTCTGACACCACTGTCAGGACACTCAGGAATCACAGGTCAGCCTGTCACAGGAATCATTCTGGAAGTTAGCATGCTCCTGCAACATTCTGTGGAAAAAACAGAAAAACATGCCCCCTCTTCTCCATTTTAAGTACCTGAACAGGATCATGCCATGTGCCAATAAGTGGATCATTTCACTTTACCTAGGCATATGTATGCCTGGTTGTGGAACGCAATAAGGCACTCACTCAGCAACAAGGTTTTTGGCACCCAAATTTAAGCGTTGCAATAGGATATTGAAACTTTACATGATTCTACATTAATGTTCTTTGCCAAAATAAGCAGCTAATATTTGATTACCCTTAATTATAATTGATACCAATTGATCACAGCTTTCTCTACTTTCCACAAAGCTCTTTTGTTTCTCACCAGTTAATTTGAATTTTACTTGATAGCATCTAACAAAGGCTTAAGTTCTCCTGTGGTGAGTTTAAGATGAGGTCTTAGCTAATTAACATCTCCTGGAAGCTTTCGAAAATAAATTTGTAATAGGCAACATCCCTTTTTTTCTTAAATTTTTTTTTTACCACAATTTTTCTAGGATAACTAAAACCCTAAATATTAAAAAGATATTGCCTTTGAATCTCTTTTATGGCGCAACAGCTACTCTCTAGATTTTTAAAGTTCATTATGTGACAGCAAAGATTTGAAGTAAATGTTTCTTTAGAGGCATTTGCTAATAAGTTACTTTTCATTTAAGAAACAATACACTGAAAGATTCAAAGTCTTAGCTTCTTGTATTGAAGCAGAGACAATGAAAATTTCTTACATAAAGCCATACCTAGGGCCAAAACTTTTTAATGGTCACTACTTTACTAGAAGCAAACTCTTTACAATTAACAGGATGCAAAAGAAAAAACAATCTTCCAAATCTATAATAACTTTATATGGAGTAGGCAAGCCAGCTTGTAATGCCTTTATATGTTCTATAGCCTGATTGACCATTTATAAATCTTAAATTAAAACTTTATTATGAACAACACCTGGGTAGATCTGAATAAATGTAGTATAGCTAAAAAGAAATCCCCCTGAAGGCAGGGAGGGCTGAGGTCCCAAGAACTTCCTTAGTCTCGGTTTGCAAAACACAAGAAACTTCCTTGCACAAGCTTCCCTGATGCTGCTCTGAACTTTGCATTAACTGAAATGTAAATATTTTTAAATCTGAGCATCTTGACCCTCCTGCAATGTCCTGGGTTTTTGTTATTCCAAATGAATTTGAGAATTGCTGTTTCTAACTCTATGAAGAAATGTGTTGGAATTTTGATGGGTATTGCATTGAATCTGTAGATTGCTTTTGGCAAGATGGCTGAATTAATCCTGCCAATCCATGAGCATGGGAGATCTTTCCACCTTCTGATATATTCTTTGATATCTTTCTTCAGAGAAGAGAAGTTCTCATCATACAAATCTTTTACTTGTTTGGTTAGAGTCACCCCAAGATACTTTATATTATTTGTGACTTTTGTGAAAGGTGTTGTTTCCCTAATTTCTTTCTCAGCCCATTTATCCTTTGAGTAGAGGAAGGCTACTGATTTGTTTGAGTTAATTTTATATTTTCCCACTTTGGTGAAGTTGTTCATCAGCTGTAGGAGTTTTCTGGTGGAATTTTGGGGGTCACTTAAGTATACTATCATATTATCTGCAAATAGTGATATTTTGACTTCTTTCTTTCCAATTGTATCTCTTTGATCTCCTTTTGTTGTCTAATTTTTCTAGCTAGAACTTCAAGAACTATATTGAGTAGGTGGGGAGAGAGTGGACAGCTTTGCCTAGTACCTAATTTTAATGGGCTTGTTTGAGTTTCTCTCCATTTAGTTTGATGTTGGCTACTCGTTTGCTGCATATTGCTTTTACTATGTCTAGGTATGGGCTTTGAATTTCTGATCTTTCCAAGACTTTTAACATGAAGAGATGTTGAATTTTGTCAAATGCTTTTTCAGCATCTAATAAAATGATGGGAGTTTTTTGTATTTTAGTTTGTTTATGTAGTAGATTACCTTTGTGGATTTCCATATATTGAACCATCCCTGCATCCCTGGGATGATGCCTACTTGTTCGTTATGATGTGTTCTTGGATTTGGTTTGTGAGAATTTTATTGAATATTATTGCATTGATATTCATAACAGAAATTGGTCTGAAGTTCTCTTTCTTTGTTGAGTCTTTATGTGGTTTAGGTATCAGGATAACTGTTACTTCATAGAACAAATTGGTAGTGTTCCTTCTGTTTCTATTTTGTGGAATAGTTTGAAGATTGCTATTGGTACTAGGTCTTTTTGAAGTTCTGATAGAATTCTGCACTAAACCCATTTGGTCCAGGGCTTTTTTTGGTTGGAAGAATTTAATGACTGCTTCGATTTCTTTAGGGATTATGGGACTGTTTAGATGGTTTATCTGATATAGATTTAACTTTGATGTTTGGTTTCTGTCTAGAAAATTGTCCATTTCATCCAGATTTCCCAGTTTTGTTGAGTATAGGCTTTTTTTGTAGCAAGTGATGATTATTTGAATTTCCTATGTTTCTGTTTTGTCTTCTTTTTCATTTCTGATTTTGTGAATTTGGATACTGTCTCTGTGTCCTTTGGTTAATCTGGCTAAAGGTTTATCTATCTTGTTGATTGTCAAAGAATCACTTCTGTTTTTTTTTTTTTTTTTTTTTTTTTAAATTAGGGAAAATAATATAATATAGTTCTTTTTGTTTCTACTTGGTTGATTTAAGCCCTGAGTTTGATTATTTCCTGCAGTCTACTCCTCTTGGGTATATTTGCTTCTTTTTGTTCTTTTTGTTGCTTTCTGGTGTGCAGTTAACCTGCTAGTCTATGCTCTCTCCAGTTTGTTTTTGGAGGCACTCAGAGGTATGAGTTTTGCTCTTAGCACTGCTTTCACTTTGTCCCATAAGTTTAAATATGCTGTGCCTTCATTTTCAGTGGATTCTAAGAAGTCTTTAATTTGTTTCTTTATTTCTTCCTTGACCAAGTTATCACTGAGGAGAACATTGTTCAGCTTCTATGTATTTGGGCTTCCTGTTGTTTTTGTTGTTATTGAAGATAAGCCTTAGTCCATGGAGATCTGATTGGATGCGTGGGATTATGTCAGTCTTATTATGTCTTATCTTTTGAGGCCTGTTTTGTGACTGATTATATGGTCAGTTTTGGAAAAGGTACCATGATGTACTAAGAAGAAGGTATATGTTTTTGTTTTAGAACTAAATGATCTAAAAATATTTGTTAAATTCATTTGGTTCATAACTTCTGTTGGTTTCGCTGTGTCTCTGTTTAGTTTGTGTTTCCATAATCTGTTCATTGATGAGAGTGGGGTGTTGAAATCTCCCACTATTATTGTGTGAGGTGCAATGTGTGCTTTGAACTTTAGTAAAGTTTCTTTTATGAATATGGGTGCCCTTGCATTTGGAGCATAGATGTTCAGAATTGAGGGTTTATCTTGGTAGATTTTTTCTTTGATGAGTATGAACTGTCCTTCCTTATGTTTTTAAATGACTTTCAATTGAAAGTCGATTTTATCCAATATAGAATGGTTACTCTAGCTTGTTTCTTAGGACCGTTTGCTTGGAATTTTTTTTTTCTAGCCTTTTACTCTTAGGTAGTGTCTGTCTTTGTCACTGAGGTGCATTTCCTGTATGCAACAAAATGCTGGGTCCTGTTTAAGTATCCAGTATGTTAGTCTATGTCTTTTTATTGGGGAATTGAATCCATTGCTGTTAAGAGAGGTAAAGAATAATAATTGTTGTTTCCTGTTATTTTTGTTTTTATAGGTGGAATTATGTCTGTGTGGCTATCTTCTTTTGAGTTTGTTGAAAGCAGAGTACTTTTTTTTCGCTTTTCCTAAGGTATATTTTCCCTCCTTTTGTTGGAGTTTTCCATCTATTATATTTTGTAGGGCTGGATTTGTGGAGGCCTTGTTTTGTCATGGAATATCTTGGTTTCTCCATCTCTGGTAATTGAGTTTTTCTGGGTATAGTAGCCTGGGCTGGCATTTGTGGTCTCTTAGGGTCTGTATGACATCTGCCCAGGATCTTCTAGGTTTCATAGTCTCTGTTGAGATGTCTGGTGTAATTCTGATAAGTCTGACTTTATATGTTACTTGACCTTTTTACCTTACTGCTTTTAATATTCTTTCTTTAATTGGTGTTTTGAATATTATGTGATGGGAGGAAATTTTTTTTTCTGGTATAATCTATTTTGAGTTCTGTAGGCTTTTTGTATGTTTATGGGCATCTCTTTCTTTAAGATATGGAATATATATATATATATATATATATATATATATATATATATATATAATTTTGTTGAAGATATTTACTGGCCAGTAAGTTGGGAATTTTCATTCTCTTCTATACATATTATCCTTAGGTTTGGTTTTCTCATTGCATCCTAGATTTCCTGGGTGTTTTGGGTTAGGAGCTTTTTCAATTTTTAATTTTCCTTGTCTGTTGTCAAGTGTTTTCTATGGTATCTTCTGTACCTGAAATTCTCTCTTTCATCTCTTGTATTCTGTTGGTGATGCTTGCATCTATGGTTCCAGAATTCTTTCCTAGGTTTTCTATCTCCAAGGCTGACTCCCTTTGTGATTTTATTGTTTCTATTTCTATTTTTAGAACCTGGATGATTTTTGTTCAATTCCTTCACCTGTTTGTTTGTATTTTCTTGTAATTCTTTAAGGGATTTTTTTGGTTCCCTTTTAAAGGGCTTCTACCTTCTTACTTGTGTTCTGCTGTATTTCTTTAAAGGAGTTATTTATGTTCTTCTTAAAGTCATCTATCATCATCATGAAATGTGATTTTAGATAAGAATCTTGCTTTTCAGGTGTGTTGGGGTATCCAGGGCTTACTGTGGTAGGAGAACTGGGTTCTGATGATGCCAAGTAGCCTTGGTTTCTGTTGATTATATTCTTGCACTTGCCTCTCACCATTTGGTTATTTGTGGTGTTAGCTGGTCTTTCTGTCTCTGACTGTGGCTTGTCCCTCCTGAAAGCTTGTGTATCAACACTCCTGTGAGACCAGTTCTCTCCTGGAGGAGTTTGGGTATGGAGAGCTATGACACAGGGTCAACTCCAGGGTGCAGACAGCCTGGTGTCCCAGGCTGTTCCTTGGTTCCTGTGTTCTGATGGTTCTGTGTCCCTCTTGGGCCAGGAATTTGAGCGGAAGTGGTGGTCTCACCTGTGCTCTCAGGTATGTCAGCACTCCTGGAAGGCCAGCTCTCTACCTGTGGGATTTGAAGATGGAGAGGTGTGGCACAAGGTCAGCTCAGGCACAGATGGAATATGAACGGATATAAATCTAAATTTTTCCATTTGCCTAAGAATTTAATAAATTTATTGTTTTTAATATCTGAGTAGCACTCCATTGTGTAAATGTACCACATTTTCTGTATCTATTCCTCTGCTGAGGGACATCTGGGTTGTTTCCAGCTTCTGGCTATTATAAATAAGGCTGCTATGAACATAGTGGAGCATGTGTCCTTATTACAAGTTGGAACATCTTCTGGGTATATGCCCAGGAGAGGTATTGCTGGATCTTCCAGTAGTACTATGTCCAATTTTATGAGGAACTACCAGACTGACTTCCAGAGTGATTGTACCAGATTGCAATCCCACCAGCAATGGAGGAGTGTTCCTCTTTCTCCACATCCTAACCAGCATCTGCTGTCACATGAATTTTTGATCTTAGCCATTCTGAGTGGTGTGAGGTGGAATCTAAATGAAGTAACCCAATCACAAAAGAACTCACATAATATGCACTTACTGATAAGTAGATATTAGCCCAGAAAATTAGAATACCCAAGATGCAATTTACAAAACACATGAAACTCAAGAAGGAAGACAAAAGTGTAGATACTTTGTTTCTTCTTAGAATGGAGAACAAAATAACCATAGAGGGAGTTACAGAGACAAAGTTTGTAGCTGAGATGGAAGGAAGGACCATCCAGAGACTGCCCCACCTGGGGATCATCCCATAAACAGCCACCAAACCCAGACAATATTGCATATGCCAGCAAGATTTTGCTGACAGGAACATGTTATAACTGTCTTTTGTGAGGCTATGCCAGTGCCTGGCAAATACTTTCGGGATAGCATTTGAAATGTAAATGAAGAAAATATCTAATAAAAAAGTACCCAGTATACTATTAGTACTTTTTGTAATAAAAATGTATTCTGCAAAAAAATCTATTTCTTTTATTAATTTTTTTATTAGATATTTTCCTTATTTACATTTCAAATGTTATCCCCTTTCCTATTTTCTCCTTTGAAAATCCCTTATCCCCTCCCCATGCTTCCCAACCTATCTACTCCCATTCCAGATCATGGCATTCCCCTATATTGGAGTGTAGAGCCTTCATAGGACCAAGGGCCTCTCCTCCCATTGATGACCAACTAGGCCATCCTCTGCTACAAATATAGCTAGAGCCACAAGTTCTACCATGTGTTTTCTTTGATTGATGGTATAGTTCCAAGGAGCTCTGAGGGTATTGTTTAGTTCATATTGATATTCTTTCTATGGGGCTTCAGTCCCCTTCAGCTCCCCGGGTATTTCTCTGGCTCCTTCATTGGGGACCTTGTACTCTGTCCAATGGATGACTGTGAGCATTCACTTCTGTATTTACCAGGCACTGGCAGAGCCTCGCAGGAGACAGCTATATCAGGCTCCTGTTAGCAGGCTCTTGTTGGCATCTGCCTAGTGTCTGGGTTTGGTGGTTGTTTATGGGTTGGATTCCCAAGTGGTGCAGTTTCTGGATGGTCATTCCTTCAGGCTCTGTTCTGAACTTTGTCTCTGTAACTCCTTTCATGGGTATTTTGTTCCACATTCTAAGAAGGAATGAACTATCCACACCTTGGTCTTCTTTCTTCTTGAGTTTCATGTGTTTTGCAAATTGTATCTTGGGTATTCTAAATTTCTGGGCTAATATCCACTTATCAGTGAGTTCATATCACTTGTCTTCTTTTGTGATTGAGATACTTCACTCAGGATGATATCCTCCAGATGTATCCATTTGCCTAAGAATTACATAAATTCATTGTTTTTAATAGCTGAGAAGTACTCCATTGTGTAAATGTACCACATTTTCTGTATCCATTCTTCTGTTGAGAGACATCTGGGTTCTTTCCAGCTTCTGGCTATTATAAATAAGTCTGCTATGAACATGTTAACTTCCTTAGTAATGAAAATTTCTTAAAATTTAGTCATCTGATACATTTTGAATTATATTAAATTATTGATCATGTGCTGAGTCTGAGTTCCCTGACATATCTGAGAATTGATGGAAAATACTTTATCATACACAGGGATTTAGGATTGCCTGTCTTGTAAGTTTTTTTTTGGATACTGGTATATATCCTAACTTCACAATCCTATAAACTCCGTATAGTAGTGACCTGTTTAGGCACATGCCTAAAGCCCTGGAGTGAGAGAGGCAGTGAGAATTATAAAGATTCTTTGAAATAACCTGAAGCTTCACTAAGTATCTTAGTCACTTCTATTGCTCAGGAGAGATGCCATGAGCAAGGCAACCTTTAGAAGAAATCATTCACTTTGGGGCTTAGAGCTTCAGAGTATTAGTTCATCATCATCATAGTGAGAAGCATGGCAGGAGGCAGGTATGTGTGATACTGGAGAAGAAGCTGAGATCCTGAACCACAGCAGGCAGGCAGAGAGACACTGGGCCTGGGGTGGGCTTTTGAAACCTCAAACTCTACTCCCAGTGACACACTTCCTCCAACAAGGCAACACCTACTCCAACAAGTCCATACCTCCTAATCTCCAAACAATTGTTGGAGACCAAGCATTCAAACACACGAGCCTCTGAGGTCCATTCTCATTCAAACCACTACCACAAGGTATGTTGGAGGTGGACTTTGAGGGATATACTTTACATGCAGAGAAAAATATATGAAATTTCTGAACTGGTTGTTAGACATTGCATCTTATACTGGTAGATTAGATTTATCAATCATTTGGGAAAACTTTATTAATATTCTGTCTGATTAATCAGTGCTATCCAGATGTTAAGATAAAAATGTATTCCAGTAATATAATAATTATTTTCTTTAGAAAAAGAAATTATTTCCCTAAAGCCAAACTCTAACTAACCCATGTGTAATTCAAATTCAATGCTATTTCACGTGCCAACTCAAGCAATCCCTGTAGGTTCTTGTAAACACATAGGTGTTTGTTTTAGAAAACACATCTATAATTATTAAAAGTAATTTTGGGAAGTTCATTTTGAAGCAGTGTTCCAGAGGTGAATTCTGTATATCACAAGAACCTTTATTCAGAGTTAACAAAGACACAGTAGATAAAAGAAGCTCATTTTTAGTACTGGCATCATCAAATTAGTCCTGCCCTTGAATTTTTGTGTTTGTGGGTTTTTTTTTTGTCATGTAGAGTTTATGATAATATCAGTGCTTATCATAGATAATAAGTCATAGAAAAATTTTTTAGCTTGATAAATGATGTGACTCTATACATACCTTTCCCGATCATGTGTGACCCAAGATATATGTAGCTAATCCTCTGGGAAATAACTGTCTAGATGTTTTAGTCCAATTCCCCTACAGTGGTTATTCATGCAGTTTTCAAATTCCAAAGGTCACTAAAGGTTGGGTTTGTGGAAATGTGGGAAGGCTGCAACTCACACAGTCACCACAGGCAAAGTTCTGTCATCATGATGTATTGCCAAAGGGACTCAACCCTTCAAACATAAAAATTACACATTTCTCAACTAATGCCTTCAAGGAGCAAAAGGACAACAGTCATTGGAAAAACAAAATCTCATATAATATTGGTAATTAAAAGTGATATTTAATGATTATAGTAAAACGTACTGAGCTGTTCCCTTGTAAGTTTTTTTTTCTTTATTAGATATTTTCTTCATTTACATTTCAAGTGTTATCCAGAAAGTTCCCCATACCCTCCCCCATCCCCGCCCTGCTCCCCTACCCACCCCCTCCCACATAATGGCCCTGGTGTTCCCCTGTACTGGGGCATATAAAGTCTGCATGACCAAGGGGCCTCTCTTCCCAATGATGGCCTAGTTGCAGCTAGAGACATGAGCACAGGGGGAACTAGTTAGTTCATGTTATTTTTCCACCTATAGGGTTGAAGACCCCTTCAGCTCCTTGGGTACTTTCTCTAGCTCCTTCCTTGGGAGTCCTGTGTTCCAACTAATAGCTGACTGTGAGCATCCACTTCCGTGTTTGCCAGGCACTGGTATGGCCTCCCACGAGACAGCTATATCAGGGCCCTTTCAGCATTATCTTGCTGGCATATGCAATAGTGTTTATTTTTGGTGGCTGATTATGGGAAGGATCCCTGGAAGCCACAGTCACTGGTTGGTCCATCATTTTGATTCAGCTTCACACATGATCTCTGTAACTCCTTCAATGTGTGCTTTGTTCTTAATTCTAGGAAGGGGAGAAGAGACCACATTTTGAACTTCATTCTTCTTGAGTTTCATGTGTTTAGTAAATTGTATCTTGGGTAGTCTAGGTTTCTGGGCTAATATCGACATATCAGTGAGTACATGTTATGTGAGTTCTTTTGTGAATGGGTTACTTCACTCAGGATGACACCCTCCAGATCCATCCATTTTCCTAGAAATTTCATATATTCATTGTTTCTAATAGCTGAGTAGTACTCCATTGTGTAAATGTACCAAAATTTTTGTATCCATTCCTCTGTTGAGGGACATCTGGGTTCTTTCCAGCTTCTGGCTATTATGAATAAGGCTGCTATGAACATAGTGGAACATGTGTCCTTATTACCAGATGGAACCTCTTCTGGCTATATGCCCAGTAGAGGTATTGCTGGATCTTCTGGTAGTACTATGTCCAATTTTCTGAGGAACCGCCAGACTGATTTCCAGAGTGGTTGAACCAGCTTGCATTCCCACCAACAATGGAGGAGTGTTCCCCTTTCTCCACATCCACACCAGCATCTGCTGTCACCTGATTTTTTGATCTTAGCCATTCTTACTGGTATGAGGTGGAATCTCAGGGTTGTTTTGATTTGCATTTCCCTGATGATTAAGGATGTTGATTTTTTCAGGTGCTTCTCAGCCATTCGGTATTCCTCAGTTGAGAATTCTTTGTTTAACTCTGTGCCCCACTTTTTAATGGGGATATTTGATTTTCTGCTGTCCACCTTCTTGAGTTCTTTATATATATTGGATATCAGTCCCCTATCAGATTTAGGATTGGTAAAGATCCTTTCCCAATCTGTTGGTGGCCCTTTTGTCTTGTTGACAGTTATCTTTTGCCTTACAGAAGCTTTGCGACTTTATGAGGTCCCATTTGTCAATTCTTGATCTTACAGCACAAGCCTTTGCTGTCCTATTCAGGAATTTTTCCCCAGTGCCCATATCTTCGAGGCTTTCCCCCACGTTCTCCTCTATAAGTTTCAGTGTCTCTGGTTTTATGTGGAGATCCTTCAACCACTTAGACTTGACCTTAGTACAAGGAGATAAGAATGGATCAATTCCCAGTCTTCTACATGATAATAAGTTTTAAAAAATATTTATGTGTATCTGAGTGTATATGTGTGTGTGTGTGTGTATGTGTGTATATGTGTGTATATATGTGTGTATGAGAGTATATGTGTGTATGAGTGTATATGTTTTTGTGTATATGTGTATGTGTGTGAGAGTATGTGGTTGAGTGTATTTATTTGTGTCTCTTTTCATTCCTTTCTTCTTTTCTCCCTCCTGTTTCCATCCCTCCCCTCTTCCTCTGCCTTTCCCTCCCTTCCTCCCTCCCTCTTTCCCTCCCTTCCACTTTCTTTTTTTATTTCTATAAATATTTATTTTTATTTTTTATTAGATATTTTCTTCATTTCCATTTCAAATGCTATCCCCAAAGCCCCCTATACCCTCCCCCTGCCTTGCTCCCCAGCCCACCCACTCCTGCTTCCTGGTCCTGGTATTTCCCCTGTACTCAGGCATATGATCGTCACAATACCAAGTGCTTCTCCTCCCATTGATGGCCAACTAGGCCATCCTCTGCTATATATGCAACTAGAGACACAGCTCTGGGGGTACTGGTTAGTTCATATTGTTGTTCCTCCTATAGGGTTGCAACCTCTTTAGTTCCTTGGGTACTTTCTCTAGCTCCTTCATTATGGGCCCTGTGTTCCATTAATAGATGACTGTGAGCATCCTCTTCTGTATTTGCCAGGCATTGGCATAGACTCACAAGAGAGAGCTATGTCAGGGTCATGTCAGCAAAATCTTGCTAGCATATTCAATAATGCCTGTGTTTGGTGGTTATATATGGGATGGATCCCTGGGTGGGGCAGTCTCTGGACGGTCTTTTCTTCCATCTTAGCTCCAAACTTTGTCTCTGTAACTCCTTCCATGGGTATTTTATTCCCCATTCTAAGAAGGAACGAACTATCCACACCTTGGTTTTTCTTCTTGAGTTTCATGTGTTTTACAAATTGTATCTTGGGTATTCTAAATTTCTGGGATAATATCCACTTATCAGTGAGTGCATACCATGTGTGGTTTTTTTTTTTTTGTGTGTGTGTGATTGGGTTACCTCACTCAGGATGATATGCTCCATATGCATCAATTTGCCTAAGAAATACATAAATTCATTGTTTTTAATAGCTGAGAAGTACTCCATTGTGTAAATGTACCACATTTTCTGTATCCATTCTTCTGTTGAGAGACATCTGGGTTCTTTCCAGCTTCTGACTATTATAAACAAGGCTGCTATGAACATAGTGGATCAAGTGTCCTTATTACAAGTTGGAACATCTTCTGGGTTTATGCCCAGGAGAGGTATTGCTGGATCTTCCAATAGTACTATGTCCAATTTTCTGAGGAACCGACAGACTGATTTCCAGAGTGCTTGTACCAGCTTGCAATCTTACCAACTATGGAGGAGTGTCCCTCTTTCTTTACATCCTCACCAGCATCTGCTGTCACACGAATTTTTGATCTTAGCCATTCTGACTGGTGTGAGGTGAAATTTCAATGTTGTTTTGATTTGCATTTCCGTGATGATTAAGTATGTTGAATACTTTTTCAGGTGCTTCTCAGCCCTTAGGTATTCCTCACTTGATAATTCTTTGTTTAGCTCTGTACCCCATATTTCAATAGGGTTATTTGATGTTCTGGAGTCTATCTTCTTGAGTTCTTTCTATATATATTGGATATGAATCCACTATCAGATTTAGGATTGGTAGAGATCCTTTCCCATTCTGTTGGTTGCCTTTTTGTCTTATTGACAGTGTCTTTTGCCTTCCAGAAGCTTTGCAATTTTTTTTTAGGTCCCATTTGTCAATTCTAGAACTTACAGCACAAGCCACTGCTGTTCTGTTCAGGAATTTTTCCCCTGTGCCTATATCTTCGAGGCTTTTCCCCACTTTCTCCTCTATAAGTTTCAGTGTCTCTGGTTTTATGTGGAGTTCCTTGATCCAGGAAGTCTTGACCTTAGTACAAGAAGATAAGAATGGATCAATTCACATTCCTTTACATGATAACAGCCAGTTGTGGCAGCACCATTTGTTGAAAATGCTGTCTTTTTTCCACTGGATGGTTTTATCTCCCTTGTCAAAGATCAAGTGACCACAGGTGTGTGGGTTCATTTCTGGGTCTTCAATTCTGTTCCATTGATCTACCTGTCTGTCACTGTACAAGTACCATGCAGTTTTTATCACAATTTCTCTGTAGTACACCTTTAGGTGTCGTGATTCCACCAAAGGTCCTTTTATCATCCAGAAGAGTTTTTGCTATCCTAGGGTTTTTGTTATTCCAGATGAATTTACAAATTGCCCTTTCTAACTTGGAGAAGAATTGAGTTGGAATTTTGATGGGGATTACACTGAATCTGTAGATTGCTTTTGGCAAGATAGCCATTTTTACTATATTGATCCTGCCAATCCATGAGCATGGGACACCTTTCCATCTGAGATCTTCCTTGGTTCTTTCTTCAGAGACTTGAAGTTCTTATCATACAGATCTTTCATTTCCTTAGTTAGAGTCACACCAAGGTATTTTATATTATTTGTGACTATTGTGAAGGGTATTGTTTCCCTAATTTCTTTTTCAGCCTGTTTATCCTCTGTGTAGAGAAAGGCCATTGATTTGTTTGAGTTAATTTTATATCCAGCTACTTCACTGAAACTATTTATCAGGTTTAGGAGGTCCCTGGTGGAATTTTTAGGATCACTTATATATACTATCATATCATCTGCAAATAGTGATACTTTGACTTCTTCATTTCCAATTTTTATCTGCTTGACCTCCTTTTTTGTCTAATTGCCCTGGCTAGAACTTCGAGTACTATATTGAATAGGTAGGGAGAAAGTGGGCAGCCTTGTCTAGTCCCTGATTTTAGTGGGATTGCTTCCAGCTTCTCTCCATTTACTTTGATGTTGGTTACTGGTTTGCTGTAGATTGAATTCCTGATCTTTCCATGACTTTTATTATGAATGGGTGTTGGATTTTGTCAAATGCTTTCTCAGCATCTAAGGAGATGATCATGTGGTTTTTGTCTTTGAGTTTCTTTATATAGTAGATTATGTTGATGGATTTCCGTATATTAAATCATCCCTGCATCCCTAGGATGAAGACTACTTGATCATGATGAATGATCTTTTTGATGTTTCGTGGATTCTGTTTGCAAGAATATTATTGAGTATTTTTGCATTGATAATCATAAGGGTCTGAAGTTCTCATTCTTTGTTTGGTCTTTATGTGGTTTAGGTATCAGAGTAATTGTGGCTTCATACAATGAACTGGGTAGAGTACCTTCTGTTTCTATTTTGTGAAATATTTTGAGGAGCATTGGAATTAGGTCTTCTATGAAGGTCTGATAGAACTCTGCACTAAGCCCATCTGGTCCTGGTCTTTTTTTGGTAGGGAGACTATTAATGACGGCTTCTATTTCTTTAGGGGATATGGGACTGTTTAGGTCATTAATCTGATCCTGATTTAACTTTGGTAACTGGAATCTGTCTAGAAATTTGTCCATTTCATCCAGTTTTTCCTGTTTAGTGGAGTATAGCCTTTTGTAGTAGGATCTGATGCTGTTTTGGATTTCCTCAGGATCTGTTGTTATGTATCCCTTTTCATTTCTGATTTTGTTAATTAGGATACTGTCCTTGTGCTCTCGAGTGAGTATGGCTAAGGGTTTATCTTGTTGATTTTCCCAAAGAACCATCTCCAGGTTTGGTTGATTCTCTGTATAGTTCTTTTTGTTTCTACTTGGTTGATTTCAGCTCTGAGTTTGATTATTTCGTACTGTCTACTCCTCTTGGATGAATTTGCTTCATTTTGTTTTAGAGCTTTTTGGTATGCTGTTAAGGTGCTAGCGTATGCTCTCTCTAATTTCTTTTTGGAGGCACTCAGAGCTATGAGTTTTCCTCTTAGGAATGCTTTCATTGTGTCCCATACATTTGGGTATGTTGTGGCTTCATTTCATTAAACTCTAGAAAGCCTTTAATTTCTTTCTTTATTTCTTCCTTGACAAATGTATCATTGAGTAGAGTGTTCTTCAGTTTCCACGTGAATGTTGACTTTCTATTATTTATGTTTTTATTGAAGATCAGCCTTACTCTGTGGTTATCTCATAGGATGAATAGGATAATTTCAACATTTTTGTATTTGTGGAGGCCTGTTTTGTGACCAATTATATGGTCAATTTTGGAGAAAGTGCCATGAAGTGCTGAGAAGAATGTATTTCCTTTTGTTTTAGGATAAAATATTCTGTACACATCTATTAAATCAATTTCTTTTATAACTTCCTGTTAATTTCAATGTGTCTTTTTTTAGTTTCTGTTTTCAGGATCTGTTCATTGATGAGAGTGGTGTGTTGAAGTCTCCCATTATTATTGTGTGAGGTGCAATATGTGCTTTGAGCTTTACTAAAGTTTTTTTTAATGAATGTGAATGCCCTTGCATTTGGAGCATAGATATTCAGAATTGAGCATTCATCTTGGAAGATTTTACCGTTGATGAGTGCCCCTCCTTGTCTTTTTTGATAACTTTGGGGTGGAAGTCGATTTTATTTATTTATTTATTTATTTATTTATTTATTTATTTATTTATTTTTATTTATTTATTTTTTGGTTTTTCGAGACAGGGTTTCTCTGTCTAGCACTGGCTGTCCTGGAACTCACTTTGTAGACCAGGCTGGCCTCGAACTCAGAAATCCGCCTGCCTCTGCCTCCCAAGTGCTGGGATTAAAGGCGTGCGCCACCACGCCCAGCAGTCGATTTTATTTGATTTTAGAATTGCTTGTTTATTCAGACCTTTTGGTTGGAAAATTGTTTCCTAGCCTTTTACCCTTAGGTAGTTTTTGTTTTTTTTTCCTGAGATGGGTTTCCTGTAAGCAGCAAAAAGTTGAGTCCTGTTTATATAGCTAGTCTTTTAATCTATGTCTTTTTATTTGGGAATTGATTCCATTGATATTAAGAGATATTAAAGAAAAATAATTGTTACTTACTGTTATTTTTGTTGTTAGAGTTGGGATTCTGCTCTTGAGTCTGTCTTCTTTTAGGTTTGTTGAAGAATTACTTTCTTGCTTTTTCTAGGGCGTAGTTTCTGTCCTTGTATTGGTGTTTTCTCATTATTATCCTCTGAAGGGCTGAATTTGTGGAAAGATATGGTGTGAATTTGGTTTTGTCATGGAATACGTTGCTTTCTTCATCTATGGTAATTGAGAGTTTTGCTGGCTATAGCAGCCTGGGCTGGCATTTGTGTTCTCTTAGGGTCTGTATAACATCCGTCCAGGATCTTCTGGCTTTCATAGTTTCTGCTGAGAAGTCTGGTGTAATTTTAATAGGTCATTTATATGTTACTTGACCTTTTTACCTTAGTGCTTTTAATATTCTATCTTTTTTAGTTCATTTGTTGTTCTGATTATTATGTATCTGGATTAATTTCTTTTCTGGTTCAGTCTATTTGGAGTTCTGTATGCTTCTTGTATGTTCATGGGCATCTCTTTCTTTAGGTTAGGGAAGTTTTCTTCTATAATTTTGTTGATGATATTTACTGTTCCTTTAAGATGAAAATCTTCATTCTCATCTATATCTATTATCCGTAGGTTTGGTCTTCTTATTGTGTCCTGCATTTCATGGATGTTTTGGGTTAGGATCTTTTTGCATTTTGCATTTTCTTTGATAGTTGTGTCCATGTTTTCTATGGAATCTTCTGCACCTGAGATTCTTTCTTCCATCTCTTGAATTCTGTTACTGATGCTCACATCTATGGTTCCTGATTTCTTTCCTAGGGTTTCTATCTCCAGAGTTGCTTCCCGTTGGCTTTTCATCATTGTTTGTACTTCCATTTTTAGATCTTGGATCATTTTGTTCAATTCCATTGCCTGTTTGGTTGTTTTTTCTTTAATTCTTTAAGGATTTTTGTGCTTCTTCTTTTATGTCTTCTACCTGTTTAGCAGTGTTTTCCTATAATTCCTTGAGTGACTTTTATGCTTCTTCTTTAAGGGCTTCTACCTGTTTAGCAGTGTTCTCCTGTATTTCTTTAAGTGAATTATTAATGCCCTTCTTAAAATCCTCTACCAACATCATGAGATATGATTTATATATGAATCTTGCTTTTTGGGTGTTTTGGAGTATCCAGGACTCGTTGTGGTGGGCGTACTGGGTTCTAATGATGCCCAATGGTCTTGGTTTCTGTTAGTAAGATTCTTTCGTTAACCTTTTGCCATCTGGTAATCTCTGGCTGGAGCTTGTTCTTCCTGTGATTCTTTAGCCTCTGTCAGCACTCCTGGGAGACCAACTCTCTTGTTTGTGTCCCAGTGGTCAGAATACTCTCTGTAGGCAAGCTTTCCTCCTGCAGGGAAGCTGCACAGAAGTCTGGAGTTCAGATCCACCTCATGATTCCTGGGGTCAGATCCCTCCCTGGAGACCTCCTCTGGTAGGGAAGGTGTCCAGGGGTCTGGGTCTCAGCTATGTCTCCTGGCAGAGGATGAAGACCTGAAGGGACCCTGTCCAAGAAGCTCTGTTGCTTCTGCTGCCCACGTGCTCTCCTGCATAGACTGGTCTCAATGATCCAAGATTCTGGGTGTGCTAGGGCCTGCCTTTGTCATCTGACCCTGTTGCTGCTAGCACAAGACCCTCTGGGTTTTTTGGAACTGATGTTGCATTCCACTCACCAGTGATCTCAAGGACTCGGATGTGCTAGCGTGCTTGCAGTGTGGAGAGTCCTCTGGGGACCTTGGGGCCCTCCATCGAGATAGCACTAAAGACGGCTCAGGGGTGGCACTTACCAGAATGAACCCCAGCCACTGGTTTGGCAGGTGTCCTTTGTCCCTGTTCCTGCTAGTACAAGACCCTCTGGGTTTGGGGGAACTGTTGTTGTATTCCACCAGTGATCTCAATGTCACGGGTGTGCTAGGGTGCCTGCAATGTGGAGAGTCCTCTGGGAACCTTGGGCTCCCTTCCTCTTTCTTTCTTTTTCTTTTTGAGAGAGGGTTTCTCTGTGTAGCTCTAGTTATGCTAGGACTTGCTCTGTAGACCAGGTTGGCCCAGAACTCAGAGATCCACCTGACTCTGCCTCCTAAGTTTTGGGATTAAAAGTGTGAACCTCACACCCACTGCTCTCTGCCCCACCCTCATGTCTTGTTTTGTTTTACTTACTGAACCTTTTCTATCATTAAAATATACTTCAGGACTAAATGGAGATGGTTTGAACCAGAAAGACCTGATACCTTCATCTTTCACCTCAGCACAGATGTGCTAGCACCTCACTTCCTGAATATTTTTCTCTTTCATGTCTTCTATTATTTAATCTCCATTCTTATATGTATGTCTCATGACAGCTATCTCTTTGTTTGAGTTTTTCTTAACTAATTCTTTTAAAATTGCTATTTATGTTTCTTCCTCTAGTCTGATAAAACAGTAATTATTATAACACATCACTAAAAAGATTTACTCATATTTTTAATAAACTTTAGGTTTATTTTATGTATTTAGATGTTTTGCTTTTGTGAATGTATTACACCATGTGCAATGCAGGTGCCCATGAAGGACAAAAGAGAGCATCCCCTAGAAAACGTGTTATGGACAGTTGTGTCATGCCATGTGGGTGCTGGGAATTGAACTTGGGTCCTCTGAATCATCTCTCCAGACCCTATTATCCACATCTCTCTCTTTCTTTTTTTTTTTTTTTTTCATCTCTATCTTTCTTTAAAAAAGATTTATTTATTTTATGTATATGAATACACTGTCACTGCGCAAATAATTGTGAGCCATCATGTGGTTGCTGGGAATTGAGCTCTGGCCAGTCCCACTCAAGATTTATTTATTATTATATGTGAGTAAACTCTGGCTGTCTTCAGACACACCAAAAAAGGGGGTGAGATCTTATTAGAGATGGTTGTGAGCCATCATGTTGTTGCTGGAATTTGAGCTCAGGACCTCTGGAAGAGCAGTCAGTGCTCTTAACCACTGAGCTATCTCTCCAGCCCCCTTATCCACATCACTTACACTTTCCTGTTCTTTATTTCTTCCTTGTCCTCATCCCTGCTTCTTTAACTTCTTAATTATAACCTTCTATAGCTTTCACAATCACTAAAGCCTGAGGGCCCTAATCCAGGATAAAATGCATAGTAGAAGTAAATTTATACATAGATGCTATGCCTACATTTCACATCAATGTATTTGATGTATTTGCAAGGCTTCTGGAATCTACTCACTTTACATGGCCCCGAAGGAAAAAATATATCTTAATAAAATTGTTTCAAAAAGATTACCTATCACAATGAGTCATTCTAGTTGTTTCTCTTTGTGTGCTCAACATTTTCTCTCTTGTGTCAAGCATGTAGTTTTTTGGCCTGGTTTGATACATTATATTTCATAGTCTCTGATATTACTTCTATGAACCTGATCCTTATCTCTGTGCCACACATAAATTTTTGGAAACATCATTGCTTTTTCAGCCTCATTGAATTAATCATTTCACCTTTCTCTGGAGTCACAAAAAAACTCCAAATATTAAGTAGAGACAAATAAATCATAATCTAAACCCAGCTTCCCAAGAACAAAAGCATAAAGAAAAAAGTGCCAGAAATAGTGCTGGAGAGACAGTTCAGTATTTAAGAATGTTTGCTGTTCTTGCAGAGAATATAAGCATTGTTACTGATACTCATACCAGGTAGATCACAGATGCCTGTAACTCCACTTTCAGGTGATCCAGGGCCTTCTGGTATTCGTAGATACTCTCTGAAGATGGGATCAATACACCAGTATTGTAGAAAAGAAAAAAAAAACCTTCTTTTTGTTAAGGTATGAAAAGGTCTAAGCCAATGTATACCTCACCAGTTATACAAAGGGGTCTATGTTTAAACTTTCAATCAACTGCTCACAATCTGTGTCTATGTGGTCAAGTTACTTGAAAAATCAGACTCTGGACTTCCTTCTGACTTTTTCATAATAGAAACAACATTTCTCATTGCAAAGGTAAGTCTGCAAATGTTCTTTTGTTTTTTGTGTCAGATGATGTTATTTTCAGGAAACAAATTTTCAGATATTCAAATGATGTAACCAATTGAAGGAAAACCCACCAGTTTATAAGGCTCTTCCTTATATTTAGATGGACAATTAGGGATCCTTCCAGTTCCAGGTAAGTATAGAATCCAGCTCTGACTTGTCACGGGCTCTTTTTCATGCTGAAGTTCAGTGGCTGATGAAGATCAAACCCATGAGACCATCCACAGGACAGCTGCCCACTGAGGAAGTTGATGACTCTGCACTAGATCCATTCACCTGGACTCAGCCCCTGTAATTCAGAATGTGGGTTTCTGAGAGATTCTTCAGCATTTAACTAATTCTTTGTTGGTTGAAGGTGCTGGGACTTTTTCTCCACACATGAACTGATCTTTGTCGTAAATCACTTTTATAATGAATGAGTAGCTAGGACACATTGCCACATCTTCTCCATTTTCCAAATCTTCTTGGTGATGGAGAAATCACCACAGGGGAAGGGGCAGAGATATGTCTCTGAGTCCTTGTCAAATTGATGTGCTTACTTTTTTTTTTTTTTATTATTATATATGTAAGTACACTGTAGCTGTCTTCAGACACTCCAGAAGAGGGCACCAGATCTTGTTAAGGATGGTTGTGAGCCACCATGTGGATGCTGGGATTTGAACTTATCACCTTCGGAAGAGCAGTCGGGTGCTCTTACCCGCTGAGCCAACTCACCAGCCCCGTCCTTGTCAAATTGATAGTCCTTGTGAAACACTGCTATGGTCACAGGTTGGCACTGTATCAGTTTGCCTAGCTGCACCCAGGCAGGGTAGGCCAGGGCTTTGAGGCCTACCCTAGAACCTTGCAAATGTTCTTGTTCAATGCACACAAAATGCTTTCACATAATCTCACACCCAATTTCTTGTCAGTTACAGAATCTGACAAAGCAAAAGGAAGAGAAGGATGCTTCCTAATGTTAGCAGTTCCAAGTTGTCTTTGTTATCTACCTCAGCCCTGAGTTCTCACAGCACTCCCACCCCAAGTGAGTGCAATAGATGGTGATGACCAATGTTCTCCAGTGCTCCCATGGTAGCCCTTGCTGTGAGGTTCCTGATAGAAATATGTGATTTGGAGGGCATCTTATGAATAGAACAGCACACACAGATGGCCCAGGTTTCTTTTTAGGGCCAATTTTCTGAACCATGTCCATCACAGCTGGTTCATCTGAGATGTTCTTTACCAAAAGGAGAAGCAATCAGGTGGCCTGGCTCCCACTCAATGGGATGGAACTCATGGAACTGAACACAATTAGCATAAATTTGCAGAGTTTTTCATTCAGATCTCCTTCAACTGCTTTTTTAAATGGCAGCCTGAGCTTACAGCTCAGCTTTTCTAGCGTTTCCTTTTCTCTCTCTCTGCCACTCTACTAGTAGAAGCAAATTAAAGATGAAAGGCAAATTTTGGTTAAAGAGATAGTAAAATGTGCTGTGAAATCACAGAGCAAGCATATAAGTCTCTCTCTCTCTCTCTCTCTCTCTCTCTCTCTCTCTCACACACACACACACACACACACACACACACACACACACACACACACGGGGCCAGGACTGTTTTGTTTACTTATCAGAAAGAGTACTGCTTCATTTTTTTGTGTGTGTGTTTAATTTATCAGAAAGAGTGGTCAATGGCCACTATGAAAAAATAGTCTGAGGCAGAAAGTTCAGTGATATCTGAAAGTGATAGTCATTGTTGGAAGATACTGGACCCTTCCTCAAGTTGAGCTCTGTGACTCTAACTTCTCAGGTGGTAGTGTGTCAGGTGATGAGGTTGGGAGGTGGCCTTTAGAAGGTAAGATTGTGAGGACTGCACTTTCAGAAGTGATGTTAGTGACTTTATTAAATAGGTACAGGTAGCTTTTTGCTCCTTTGACACTGTCGGGATGAAGAAAGAAGACACCATGTCTGAACAAGGAAAGGGCACCAGACTTGCAGACATTTTGATCTTGGATAGCCACAGCTTGAGAACATAAATTTTTGTTATTAATAATCCTCCCAGTTTATGGCATTTTGTTATAGTAGATAGAACAGATAAAAAAAGGCCAATGAGTTTGCTATATTTTGTTTGTTTTATTTTTGTTTTTGCATTGATATGAATTATAAATTTTACAACAAAGCAAAGCAGTAATAATATTGAGCTTTGATGACTTTGGAAATAGCAAAACGGGAAAGTATTTTAGCCACTGAACCATCTCTCCAGCCCTAGGGCCAGTACTTCTCAAGTCTGGACTCATTAAAGTCTAATATACGCAGGTACAATTAGCATGCACCCCAGTAGCCACATGAGCTAACACATTGAATTTAAGTGCAAATGTTACTTGTGTTTCTGACTTTCCCTAGTTGCATGCCCCTTGTCTTCTCTGAATTTTCATAGCTCACTTATATTTTCTCTTTCTTTCTTTCTTTCTTTCTTTCTTTCTTTCTTTCTTTCTTTCTTTCTTTCTTTCTTTCTTGCTTGCTTGCTTGCTTTCTTTTTTGAGACAGGGTTTCTCTGTATAGTTCTGGCTGTCCTGGAACTCACTTTGTAGACCAGGCTGGCCTCAAACTCAGAAATCCACCTGCCTCTGCCTCCCAGGTGCTGGGATTAAAGGCATGCGCCACCACGCCCGGCTCACTTATTTTTTCTTAACATCCCCCCTCCCCCCGCCTTTTAAAGTCTATCCATCTATCCATCTTGTTGGAGGGCATACTCTAGTTCAGGGATGTCTACATTTCTAGTGTCTTGAGTAGTACTTTGCACACACAGCACAGTACTTGATCAAAATGTCCATCCACTGTGAGTTAGAAGTATCCTTGGGAATGGAGGAAGGATGATATGTAGTTTGTAAGAGATACATTCTCTCTTTTTTTAAAAGAAGTGATTTGAAAGTATTTTAATTCTTCCCTTTAACAAGCAACAAAGTCTTTCCATAAAGAATAATTGGTTTACAAGAGAGAAAGAAGGAATTTTACAGAAATACTACTAAAATGTTAAAGCTGATTCTTTGTATTCTACTGTGTTTTTGTAGGAATGTATAGGGATTCCTCATAGATTTAAGAATTTTTCAATAGACATGATTTAGACAATAATAAGACTGAGTTTTTTTCAAAGCAGTGTTTGATGGACAGATGTCTTAGTCTCCAAAACTGTTGCAAATCTGTCAAAAGAAACTAGGTATCAACTAACTTCAGAAACATGTTTTTAGAGTGCTAGAGAGATATTTTCTAGAAGTCATCAATGTTGGACACTATGCTACCATATCACCATAAAGAGAATTAATTGTGTTTTTCCCTTCCAAAATGCTTGGTGTTTTAGTCTCATTTCTATTGATATTATTAAAAAATGTATCCCACGAAGAGCAACTTATGGAGAAATGCTTTGTTTTAGCTCACAGTTTCAAGCCCATTGTTGTAGAGAAAATCAGGAAGAAGCATGAAGCAGTTTGTTGTGTTCATAGTCAAATACTCATAGTTCAACCAAGAGGAGAGAGGCAGGGGGATAGTGCATTATGCATCCATGCATATATGTATAGGACTTGGTTCATCTTTTCTATTCATATCGTCCAAGACCAAGGAACAGTTTACTCATGGTGGCCTAAGTTTTCCCACCTCAATTGATGTAGAGTCAAGACAATGATCCAAAGACGTAGGCTAACCTGACCTAGATAGTATCTATCAGTGAGGCTTTCTTCCTAGGCAAGTCTAGACTGTATCAAGTTGATACCCGAAACTATCGTCCTCAGTAAACTGCATTGTTATATGAATTTTCACATTGCCACTTAGGGTGCAGTACTGGTGGTAGCCAGGCATGTGCTCTTAGCATTATGAGTCCATTTTCTCTTATCAAGGGAATAGACTAAAGGAAGTGAGAATATCTTAAATTGTTCGGTTATGTCTATTTCTCTTAGCATACACACAAGAAAACTTTATAGTGTCATTTCTACGAGTAAGAAGCTCAAAACTTATGGTATCAATCAGATATCAAGGAGCTAAAAATGTAGATAGATTGTATTACTGATAGTCAATGCTTCACAGTCCAAAATACCTGAGGTCATATAATATATAAAGAACAGAAAATCACTTCTCCAGAATTCTAGATCCAAGGTCTGGCAGACGTAACCATATGATGAGACCTATTCTTTGTTTCCAAGATAACATCTTGTTGCTTTATACACTGAAGAGGAGGAACCATGTTTTTCTGTGGCAAGAGGGCAAAGAACTCAATGTCTGTATAACATTTCTTTTATAGGGCTATGAAGGTTGTTCTAAAAGGCAAGAGATAGTTATCTAACAAAGACCCCATTTTACAATAACATATCATACTTGCCACTAAGTTTGCATGCCTGAAATTTGGGTCATGGAGGGTACATTGAAACCATAGAATAGAGGTAGTAACTATAATAAATAGGTTTATTTCCAAGGCTTATGGTATAAGGGAAAATAATTCTGACATTATCAAAATTAGAAGTTAACAGAGAGCTTTGCAGAGCCTGGACTCATACATCTAAGGAGGAGGGAGTTTTTTTTCAATTTTTATTAGATATTTTCTTCATTTACATTTCAAATGTTATCCTGAAAGTGTCCTAAACCCTCCCCCATCCCCCGCCCTGCTCCCCTACCCACCCACTCCCACATATTGGCCCTGGCGTTCCCCTGTACTGGGGTATATAAAGTTTGCATGACCAAGGGGCCTCTCTTCCCAATGATGGCCAACTAGGCCATCTTCTGCTACATATGGAGCTAGAAACATGAGCTCTGGGGATACTAGTTAGTTCATATTGTTCTTCCACCTATAGGGTTGGAGACCCCTTCAGCTCCTTGAGTACTTTCTCTAGCTCCTCCCTTGGGAACCTTGTGTTCCATCTAATAGCTGACTGTGAGCATCCACTTCTGTGTTTGTCAGGCACTGGTATAGCCTCACACAAGACAGCTATATCAGGGCCCTTTCAGCACTATCTTGCTGGTGTATGCAATAGTGTCTGTGTTTGGTGGCTGATTATGGAATAGATTGCCTGCTGCAGCAGTCACTGATTGGTCCATCCTTTTGTTTCAGCTCCACACTTGATCTCTGTAACTCCTTCAATGTGTGCTTTGTTCTTAATTCTAGGAAGGGGCAAAGTGTCCACACTTTGATCTTCATTCTTCTTGAGTTTCATGTGTTTAGCAAATTGTATCTTGGGTAGTCTAGGTTTCTGGTCTAATATCCACTTATCAGTGAGTACATGTTATGTGAGTTCTTTTGTGATTGGGTTACCTCACTCAGGATGATACCCTCCAGATCCATCCATTTGCCTAAGAATTTCATAAATTCATTGTTTTTAATAGCTGAGTAGTACTCCATTGTGTAAATGTACCAAATTTTCTGTATCCATTCCTCTGTTGAGGGACATCTGGGTTCTTTCCAGTTTCTGACTATTATGAATAAGGCTGCTATGAACATAGTGGAATATGTGTCCTTATTACCAGATGGAACATCTTCTGGATATATGCCCAGGAGAGGTATTGCAGGATCTTCTAGTAGTACTATGTCCAATTTTCTGAGGAACTGCCAGACTGATTTCCAGAGTGGTTGTACAAGCTTGCAGTCCCACCAACAATGAGGAGGGATTTAAAAAAAAAGATTTATTTATTATTATATGTAAGTACACTGTATCTATCGTTTGTCTTCAGACACACAAGAAGACAGCATCAGATCTCATTATGGATAGTTGTGAGCTACCATGTGGTTGCTGGGATTTGTACTCAGGACCTTTGGAAGATCAGTCAATGCTCTTAACTGCTGAGCCAACTCTCCAGCCCCAGGAGGAGGAGTTCTTGGTAAGACCTGGTACATAAACTTGGGAAGCCTGAGAATCATCACATAAATTAATGGAAAGTCGTTTTTAAGATACATATGGAATAGTAGGGCAAGGTAATTACACATATGAATTATACTCTAATTAAAATGTAGGATAGAAATGCACATTTATATTATGTATATATACATATATGTATATTTATACATAACTTAGATTTATTTCACACAGCATTCAAATAAGACATTGTAGGGTAATCTAAGTTTTCCATCTTCTGACACCTGTCAAACTGTATGTTTGACTGTGGAACCTTATTCATATTTTGAGATATATGGCATCAGCCACAAACTGACATATAGCAATGAGCTTCTAAATCTGTTCAGCTGGCACTTAGACCTGAAGAACATAAGAGAGAAACACCCCAGTTTGTGCCTCAGTGGTACTCATGAGCTATTCTGAGTTGACTTCAGATGGCTCTGGAGACTATAGTAGATTTCTAGGGGGTTGGCAGGGGGAGCTAAGATAGATGGGAAATGATGGTCTCCTACCATTGGAGAAACTCTCAAACATATCAAAGCAGGTATCAAGTCATCAAATACAGGAAAGGTAAAACAATCTGAAAGTTTTACTGAGTTTATGTTGTTCCATTTTATCTCACAAGCAAGAAATTCATTGTCCTAAAGTTTATGAGAGAGAGAGAGAGAGAGAGAGAGAGAGAGAGAGATCCAGCAATGGTGCAAATGGAATGACTTCTGGGTGAGAAATAACTCCCATCAATCATAGCGCTATTTAAGCACACAGGTGTCAAAAGCAGCATTTATTTTGGTTGACTACAGAAGAATCAGCAATTTAATTAGGAAATAATGAGCATTAGGAATACTTCCTTTTGGTTCAGGAAAACAAACTTTTCTGGCACCATTTCATTGTAGAGATTCAATTTATGTAAATGCCACCCAAATATTCTGCATTTGGTCAAAAGAAATGTTCTACAAATATCTACGGGCAGGACCTCTCCCTGTAATTAAGGTCTCATTACTCAGCTCACCCTTTAATCCACCGAAATACTCCACTGTGTTAATTGCATAACATTCATTTGTTATCAGAGTATGCAGATTGAACTCTTGGTATTTGATGGAAGCTGGATCCTTAGTGGAGACCTTTCCTAAAATAAAGCACATTGCTGGGCACATAGAATTAAGGATTTAAAAATGAACACTCCATGACAAAAATGATAAAGACTATCCAAGCAGGCTACTCAAATGTGATTTTGGAGAAGAGAGGGGCAACAGATACATTTAACTCCCTGCACAAGGTCAGGTAGAAATTTATATTCAGAGAACACAATAAATGATCAGTGCATGAGAAATTACTAAGAAGAGCCCTGAGGAGTTAGGGGGATTCTGGCTAAATTACTGTTGAAAGTAGGTTGTCCTAAGTATTGATAATAGAGGGCCAAGGAGGTAGATCATAGGTAAAGCGTTTGCCACCCAAGTGTGAGGACCTGAGTTCAAAGCTCTGGAAACTATGTAAAGCTTGGGGTTGGGGGAGTACATCTATAACTTCAGTGCTCCCAAAAGCAAGATGGCAGGAAGAGGTGAGAGAATTCCTAGAAGCTTGAGGGCCAGCTCACATTGGGTATACAGCAGGGACCAGTAAAAGACAGACCTTGTCTCAAACTAGATGGAAGGCAAAGACCACCTTCAAGGTTATACTTTGACCAACACATAAGTACCATGATACCAAGCTATGCCTGTGGACACATGCATACACATCACATCACACACACACACACACACACACACACACACACACACACACACACAGCCATGTCACCATGCTATGCCTGCATGCATGCCCACTATGCAAATCACACCATTACACCCACCCACTCCCCCCACATGGGGATGGTGGAGAGGGAGCGAGGATCAGTATTGTTCTGGAAACAAGCTGGTGTTTGTGTGTCTACAATGAATTACTGTGAATGTTAAGATGCTGATAAATGCCTTGTTTGATCCATAGCAGGAAGCTGTGGTTTGGTAAAGCAGAGACAAGACATAAATTTGATGGCTTTTTGTGCTTTCTGGACTCAAGCTATTTGTCTACGTGTTCTCCTGCTGAAGAGACACCATGACCATAGCAACTCCTTTTTTTTTTTTGCTGTACAAAACATATTTTTAATATTTTTTTTCAATTTTTATTAGATATTTTCTTCATTTACATTTCAAATGTTATCCTGAAAGTCCCCTAAACCCTCCCCCATCCCCCGCCCTGCTCCCCTACCCACCCACTCCCACATATTGGCCCTGGTGTTCCTCTGTACTGGGGCATATAAAGTTTGCATGACCAAGGGGCCTCTCTTCCCAATGATGGACAACTAGGCCATCTTCTGCTATATATACAGCTAGAGACATGAGCTCTGGGGGTACTAGTTAGTTCATATTGTTCTTCCACCTATAGGGTTGGAGACCCCTTCAGCTCCATGGGTACTTTCTCTAGCTCCTCCCTTGGGAACCCAGTGTTCCATCTAATAGCTGACTGTGAACATCTGTCGTGAGCCATCCCCGTCCAGTGGGAATAAGACACAAGACAAACAGGTTTCTTCCCCAAAGTTTTACTCAGGAACTTGACGCACTTACAGCTTAGCAGAGCATGATGGCAAATGGCAAATGGCCCCACCGCGAGCAGCCTATTTATACCCTGTCCTGGCCAATCACCGAGCTGCCTCGTGACTCTACCCCAGGTGGTCTTGAGCTGCCTCGTGACTCTACAGCAGGTGGTACACCAGGTGGTCGGGCACGAGATCAAACAACATCCGACATTGCCTAATGCCAATTAAGAGTTGTTTATGCCAGTACAGCTGAGCCGGTCAATACCATCTTTAAGGAGCGGCTGAATGGCTCCCTACAAACATCCACTTCTGTGTTTGCCAGGCAGACCATAGCAACTCCTAAAGGAAAGCATTTAATTGGGAGTTGCATAAGGTTTCAGAGATTTAGTCCATTATCAGAATGACAGGAAGCATGGCAGAAGTGTAGCACATAGGTAGGCATGGTGCTAGAGAAGGAGCTAAGAGTTTTACATCTGAATCTGTAGGCAGTAGGAAGAGAGATCCACTAGGCCTAGCTTAGGCTTTTGAAAATCAAAGCTCACCTCCTGTGACACAGTTCCTCCAACAAGGCCACACCTACTGATCTCTCTCAAGTAGTGCCACTCCCTAATGACCAAGTATTCAAATATTGAAGTCTATAAGAACCATTCCTATTCAAGCTATTACACCAGTAATGCTGGACTTCCTAGTATGACTTGAACTATTTTGGGTTCCTTCCACCTATCAGTCACAACTTAAACTCCTAACAGAAACTTTTGCACTTGACAGTGGGTGTTGCTATGAGTGAAAGCAAGGTGGGTGGCTTCAGCTGAGGACACATGTTGACTTGTGAAATTAGCTGATTTCCCTGCTTTCTAGCCTTGGCTAAAAGTTTTAGGACTTAGAAAAGCTATTGGAATATCACAATGTGTTGGTAACCTCTTCAGTCATTAATAAGTGATTGTAAAAAATATACAGATGCCAGCCCTATATTGGAAAAAGAATAGAAATTTATTATAAAAAGTTCTTCCTGTGTTTGCTTACAGCTGATCATCAAGTTGCACCCAAAACTCTTCCCCATGCCTTCTTCAGATATGCTAAGAAATTCTTTAGAACAAGTTAATGAACCAGGTGTGGAGTCCAGAGTCCCAAATTCCACTTTTACCAGATCCTACCCACCATTCCTTATCTGGGGGGCATCAATTCTATCACAAACCTGCACCTACTGATAGGCAGCCTAAGTTCAGAGTTCATGGTAACCGAACCCCTTTCTGGTTTTTAGATATAAATTGATACCAATGCAAAGAAAATCAAGGTGAAAAAAATATTACTTGAGGTTTAAGGAGATGGTACAGGGCAAGTGACAAAGTAGAAGAAAAGATTAAAGTAAGTTAGCTTTATGGACCTTGACTGGATGGTATTTCTGGCTTCAGTTTCTAGGCAAGTCCAGAAACAACTAACTTAAACAAAGGCAATGGAATAAAATGAACACATAACCAGACACAAAACATCCCAGTCTTTTGCTATGAGCTGACTGGAAGATCAGGGAAGAGTATAGGGGAACAGGTTTCTCTGCTTTGCTATGCTTCTTCTTGGTACCCATGGTTCAATAGTCCTTACTCCTCTTGGCCAGAGGAGCCTTTGATATTCTTTAGGCAAGTCAGGCATGCTTACAGTGTGGGGGTGACCCATGCACCATCACATCTGGCTTTTACGTGGATGTTGGGGATGCAAGCTCAGGACCTCATACTTTACTCACTGAACCATCACATCAGCTCTGTCTATGTAATGGTTTTGCCCAAAATGCAAAATGTGTGACGTCATACTCAAACCAGTGATGAAACAAAAATTTTTTTTCCAATTTTTTTATTAGATATTTTCTTAATTTACATTTCAAATGCTATTCCGAAAATTCCCTCCCCCTCCCCCTCCCTTCTCCCCTGTCCACCCATTCCCACTTCTTGGCCCTGGCGTTCCCCTGTATAGGGGCATATAAAGATTGCAGTACCAAGGGGCCTCTCTTCCCAATGATGGCTGACTAGGCCATCTTCTGCTACATATGGAGCTAGAGACATGAGTTCTGGGGGTTTTGGTTAGTTCATATAGTTGATCCTCTTCTAGGGTTGCAGACCCCTTCAGCTCCTGGGGTTCTATCTCTAGCTTCTCCATTGTGGGCCCTGTGTTCCCTCTTATAGAAGATTATGAGCATCCACTTCTGTACGAGACAGCTATATCAGGGTCCCTTAAGTAGGCACTAGCTGTCCTATGGCATAGTGTCTGAGTTTAATGACTGATTATGGGATGGATCCCCCCTGGTGGGGTAGTCTCTGTATGGTCCATCCTTTCATCTTAGCTCTAAACTTTGTCTTGGTAACTCCTTTCATGGGTATTTTGTTTCCTCTTCATAGGAGGAATGAAGTATCCACGCGCTGGTCTTCCTTCTTGATTTTCTTGTGTTTTGCAAATTGTATCTTGGATATTCTAAGTTTCTGGGCTAATATCCATTTATCAGTGAGTGCATATCCAATGACTTCTTTTGTGATTGGGTTACCTCACTAAGGATTATATCCTCCAGATACATCCATTTGCCCAAGAATTTCATAAANTATTATAAATAAGGCTGCTATGAACATAGTGGAACATGTGTCCTTTTTACCAGTTGGAACATCTTCTGGGTATATGCCCAGGAGAGGTATTGCTGGATCCTCTGGTAGTACTATGTCCAATTTTCTGAGATAACGCCAGACTGACTTCCAGAGTGGTTGTACAAGCTTGCATTCCCACCAGCAATGGAGGAGTGTTCCTGTTTCTCCACATCCTCACCAGCATCTGCTGTCCCCTGAATTTTTGATCTTAGCTATTCTGACTGGTGTGAGGTGGAATCTCAGTGTTGTTTTGATTTGCATTTCCCTGATGATTAAGGATGTTGAGCATTTTTTCAGATGTTTCTCAGCCATTTGGAATTCCTCAGTTGAGAATTCTTTGTTTAGCTCTGTATCCCATTTTTTAATGGGATTATTCGTTTTTCTGGAGTCCAGTTTCTTTAGCTCTTTGTAGATGTTGGATATTAATCCCCTATCAGATTTAGGATTGGTAAAAATCCTTTCTCAATCTGTTGGTGGCCTTTTTGTCTTACTGACTGTGTCTTTTGCCTTACAGAAGCTTTGTAATTTCATAAGGGCCCATTTGTCGATTCTTGATCTGACCGCACAGGCCATTGCTGTTCTGTTTAGGAATCTTTCCCCTGTGCCCATATCTTTGAGGGTTTTCCCCACTTTCTTCTCTATAAATTTCAGTGTCTCTGGTTTTATGTGGAGGTCTTTGATCCACTTAGACTTAAGCTTTGTACAAGGGGATAAGAATGGGTCAATTCGCATTCTTCTACATGATACCCACCAGTTGTGCCAGCACCATTTGTTGAAAATGCTGTCCTTTTTCCACTGGATGGTTTTAGCTCCCTTGTCAAAGATCAAGTGACTATAGGTGTGTGGGTTCATTTCTGGGTCTTCAATTCTATTCCATTGATCTATCTGTCTGTTGCTGTACCAGTACCATGCAGTTTTTATCACAATTGCTCTGTAGTACAGCTTAATGTCAGAGTTACTTTTATTGTTGAGAATAATTTTTGCTATCCTAGGTTTTTTATTATTCCAGATGAATTTGCAAACTGCCCTTTCTACCTCAGTGAAGAATTGAGTTGGGATTTTGATGGGGATTGCGTTGAATCTGTAGATTGCTTTCGGCAGGATAGCCATTTTGACTATATTAATCCTGCCAATCCATGAGCATGGGAGATCTTTCCATGTTCTGAGATCTTCAATTTCTTTCTTCAGAGACTTGAAGTTCTTGTCATACAGGTCTTTCACTTCCTTAGAGTCACACCAAGGTATTTTATAGTATTTGTGACTATTGTGAAGGGTGTTGTTTCTCTAATTTCTTTCTCAGCCATCTTATCCTTTGTGTAGGGAAAGGCCATTGATTTGTTTGAGTTAATATTATAACCAGCTACTGCACTGAAGCTGTTTATCAGGTTTAGGAGTTCTTTGGTGGAATTTTTGGGGTCCCGAATATATACTATCATATCATCTGCAAACAGTGATATTTTAACTTCTTCCTTTCCAATTTGTATCCCCTTGATCTCTTTTTTTTTTTTTTTTTTTTTTTTTTTTTTTTTTTTTTTTTTTTTTTTTTTTTTTTTTTTTT
>LR749501.1:4574857-4655243 GCA_902729485.2 Mus minutoides
TTTTATTATTTTTTTTTTTTTTTTTTTTTTTTTTTTTTTTTTTTTTTTTTTTTTTTTTTTTTTTTTTTGTCGAATTGCTCTGGCTAGGACTTCAAGTACTATATTGAATAGGTAGGGAGAAACTGATTTTAATGGGATTGCTTCCAGCTTCTCACCATTCAGTTTGATGTTGGCTACTGGTTTGCTGTCTGTCGATTGCTTTTATTATGTTTAAGTATGAGCCTTGGATTCCTAATCTTTCCAAGACTTTTATCATGAAAGGGTGTTGGATTTTGTCAAATGCTTTTTCAGCATCTAAGGAGATGATCATGTGGTTTTTGTCCTTGAGTTTGTTTATATAGCGGATTATGTTGATGGATTTCCGTATATTAAACCATCCCTGGTGATGCAACAAAATTAACGAGTGGAAAACTACTGGAGACTAAAGAAGTCTAAAAGATGGATGGCAAAATTGAATATTTTATTGTTCTGGACCCAAACTGTGAAAAAAAGGGGGGGGTAAGGGGCTGGTGAGATGGCTCAGTGGGTAAGAGCACCCGACTGCTCTTCCGAAGGTGATAAGTTCAAATCCCAGCAACCACATGGTGGCTCACAACCATCCGATCTGGCTCCCTCTTCTGGAGTGTCTGAAGACACCTACAGTGTACTTACATATAAAATAAAATAAATCTTAAAAAAAAAAAAAAAAAAAAAAAAAAAAAGGGGGGGGGGTAAAAAAGCAGTATGTGTGGGAAAAATTTGAATAGGGTCTTTAAAGTTAAATGATTAGTCAAAACTACAATGTGTTGAGATCCTGTCAGATCATCAAGAGGCTGAGATTGTGGGGATTTCTTGGGCCAAGCAACTCAAGGAGTTTCATAGTAAGACCTTGTCTTAACAAACCCAGAAATTTTTGTAAAGATTTATTTATTTTTATCTTATGTTTATAGGTGTATTGTCTGCATGTATATTTGTGTATCACATGCATGCAGTGTCTGCAGGGACATTAAAATCAGATCCCTTAGAAGTAGAGTTACAGAAGATAGATGCCTTGTAGGTGCAGGGGGTTGAACCTATGGCTTCTGGAAAAGCAGTTCTTGACAACTGGGGAATCTTCAGCCCTTAAAGAAGCATATACTTTTTTTTTAAATTAATAATTTAATGTGGACTGCACAATTAATGAAAAAAGAGGCTGTGAATTTGAAAGATAAAAGAGAGAGTATATAGAAGTGTTTGGAAGTAGAAAAGGGAAGGAGAAAATGATATACTATAATCTCGAACTATGAAATAAAAAGAGATTGAATAAGTATGTGTGTAATTGCAAAATAATTAGTGTGATGCTTTAAACTATACAGAAGTGAAAATAACATTTTAGTGTTAAAGAATATAAATCTTAGTGTCTTATTATTAGGAAAAATATACTTGAATTCAAACACAATAGCTTAAAATATATGTGGGATTGCAAAAGTCTTGTTGGGAATCAAAATCTTTTTAAAAATAAAGAACAAACTTGGGAATTCTACACTATGTCAATAGTTTAATAACCTGAAAATACTAAATCAATATGGTTTTGACTCAGAGGTAACAAGTGCACTCAATAATAACAATGAACCAAGTCTACAGCCAGGTTCTCATAGAGCATGAACACTTCATTTTGTCAAACTTGGCACTGTAAAACCATAGGAGATCAAGGGTCTTTTCAACGAATAGGGTTACACAAGCATGCATCAAATACAAGAAAACTGCGCATTCATCCCTACAGCATACCTTATATAAACCAGTATATTGCAAATGTTTTATTTAATAGTTTCTGTATGGCTATTCTATGCACTTGCTATACATGTGGCTTCATTTCTATCTATAGGCACATGACTTTAAATCAACCCAATCTCATCTGACGTAGGGACATTTCTCTGGTTTGTCCTATCTTATGTTTTCTTCAGTTCACATGCATCTGCTTTAATTTCTGACTGTGAACATATTTCCTATGTTTAAACCTAAAATTCACAATAAAAGGCTTTCTAAACATTTAATTCTGTATCTGATCCTTGTTACATCTGCCCCCCACCTTGCTTTAATGCATGGTATTAATTTAGACTATCTTCTTTTTTTTTCTGAGTTCTGCTTTGTGCAGAGAAACAGTACAATGCCCTTTTAAAAACAAAATTTGCAATTTATATATGTTTTTCCATTTTGATATTTTCATTTAGTAATGACTTTGGAAAATCTCTCCACATAAAGTCACCAGTACAAGTATGTTCTAGGATGTGTAGTATTGCAATGTGTATAATAAACAAATTGTCTATTGTGTTCTTATTCTGTAGTTTCTAGTTGTATAGTGCCAAGTGAAAAACTTGGCTCATGGGATTTTGAGAGATGGCTCAGTGGTTAAGAGCATTGAGTTCAATTCCCAGCAACTGCATGGTGGCTCACAACCATCTGTAATGGGAACTGATGCCTTCTTCCGGTGAGTCTGAAGACAGCTACAGAATACTCCTATACATAAAAAAATTAATAAATTTTTTTTGAAGAAAAGAAAAATTTGGCTCATATGTTTCAGTAACCTCAGAACAATATATTTACTCCTATAAATAAGATCAATACAACAAAGAATAAATGGACATGTTGTTTCATGAGTTATTGCTAAATTCTAGTTTATAAAGATTTCACAGGTCAGTGAGGTGGTTCTATGGCTAACAGACAATACAAGCCTGATGAACTGAATTTAGATTCTTGGGATCTGAATAAAAGCAGCAGAAGAGCCAGTTCCACAAAGTCGTCCCCTGAGACCTGAATGCAGAACTAACACACTTTCCATGACACACCCAGTCCATTCATTCAAGTGGATAAGTGCTCTACGACGATTATTAAATTGTTTTATTGATTTTTTTGTACTGAATGCAGATGTGTTTCAGTAGAACATAATTTACCTCTTATTAAGGAAGTACTTTAAGGAGAAAAATGAGTTCTGAAAATCATGGAGTGCTCTGGATATCTCTGGTCCAAAATTTCAAGAAATAAACACAAAATTTACTGTCAACAGGACAAGTGGTTCCATTTGATGCTTAAGCAGAGTTTCCAAAGATGATCGATCTTCTTTTCTCAACAATTCTGACAATCTTTACTATGCTTTTTGAAAAACCTAAGTTATTCAGGGAATTTTTTTTGGCTGTGTTCTTTCTTTCTTAGTCACTTAATTCTCTGGGAAGAAACAATGCCCCAAGACCTCAGTGAATATGTTAGAAAAATGAATGCGTTGATTTCTGAGTTCTACTTTGAAATCTTAGTTCTGTGGAGACAACACAGCATGTGCAGCTAGGTTGAGTTAAACCTAATTCCAGAAGGTTCTTACTTGTTTACTTGTTAACGTAATTCCAGAAGATAAAAATTACTTGTTAACATAATTCCAGAAGATAAAAATTACTTGTTAATGTAATTCCAGAAGATTCTTACTTATCTTTAAATGACTTTCTCTCTCTCTCTCTCTCTCTCTCTCTCTCTCTCTCTCTCTCTCTGTGTGTGTGTGTGTCTGTCTGTCTGTCTGTGTGTGTGTGTGTGTGTGTGTGTGTGTGTGTGTGAAGTGTAGAGGCCTGGAGAGAAAGCTCAGTTGGGAAAGTGCTGGCCGTGCCAGTATGAGAACATGAGTTTTCTCTTCAGTGCCCACATAGAAGCTGAGAAAGAGCGTATTTGCCGGCCCAGTGCTGTGGAGTGGAGACAGATGTCTGGGGCTTGCTGTCCAGCCAGTCTGATCTAATGAGCAAACCTCAGATGCAGTGTGAGACAGTCTGACACTTATCAGACTCATCCTGTAGTCTCCATCGAACCCCCAAAATGTAAATTGGATTTTACCTTAAAATATAAACTAACACATTCAAAGAACCAGCAGCAGTCAAACCATGTTGAATTTGAAACAACTTTAGACTAAAATAGCAAGCGAGTTATATGCCTCTGTATTTTCATTTTTTTCTCGTTTTTGCCATTACCCTTTTCCTTGAGAAGTAGCCCTAATATTTCTCTTGATGCAACAGCGTTAACATTTTCAGTAGTCACTTTTAGAAGTTTCCCATAAATCACAAAGGGATAAAAGCCACCTATTAGCTCCTCTGTCACCATTTTATACTGTTATTAAAGAAAAGTTGGCTCTGAAAATTTCATGTATGAACATGCAACAAGAGAATTCAAAAAGGCTTTTCTCACTTGATTGCCACATACTCTAAGAAATATTTAAACTAATGCATATTTTAAAATGTTAATTTATGTGTAGAGAACATTGCACATGTTCCTACAGAGACAGATTGTGTCCTTGAACACCTGAAGAAGGATGTGTTTCTTTCATAGAATCCTGTTGTAACCATAATATAGCAAAAGACAGTTGGATATTTGTTTTGCAAATGTTACTTAGTAAATAGATTTTTTTGAAAGTTTAGGGTCTGGATAGGTGGGTGAGTCATTAAAAGTACCAGCTGTTCTTTTTCTTTTTAAAATTAATTTTTGTTTACACTCCATATTTTATTCCTCCATCCTGATCTACTCTCCAACTGTTCCACATCTCATACCTCCTCCCACACCCTGTCTCCACATGAATATCCCCATCCCCCACCCCACCTGACCTCCAAACTCCCTGGGGCCTCCAGTCTCCTGAGAGTCAGGTGCATCAACTCTGAATGAACACAGACCCATCAGTCCTCTCCTACATGTGTGTTGAGGGCTTCATATCAGCTGGTATATGCTGTCTGTTTGGTTGGTCCAGTGTTTAAGTGATCTTGGAAGGTCCAGTTTAATTGAGAATGCTGGTCTTTCTACAGGGTCACCCTTCTCCTCAGCTTCTTTCAGCCTTCCCTAACTCAACAGGGGGCAGCTGCTTCTGTCCATTGGTTGGGTGCAAATATCTGCATCTGACTCTTTCAGCTGCTTGTTGGGTCTTTTGGAGAGCACTCTATGGCCTCAGCAATAGTGTCAGGCCCTGGGAACACCCCTTGAGCAGGATCTCACTTTGGACCTGTCACTGGACCTTCTTTTCTTCGGGCTCTTTTCCATTTCCATCCCTGTAATTCTTTCAGACAGGAACAATTATGGGTCAGAGGTGTGACTGTGGGGTGGCAACCCCATCCTTCACTTGATGTCCCATCTTCCTGCTGGAGGTGGGCTCTATAAGGTCCCTCTCCCTACTGTCATCTATTGGCATTTCATCTAAGGTCCCTCCCTTTGAGTCCTGAGAATCCCTCACCTCTCAGGTCTCTGGTGCATTCTGGAGGGTCCCCCTAACCACCTATTTCCCAAGGTTTCTTGTTTCCATTCTTTCTGCTGGCCCTCAGGGCTTCAATCCTTTTCCCTCACCCAGTACCAGAACAGGTTCCCTTCTTCCACAAACACCCATCCACTTTCTCTCCCAGGGCCCTCCTTCCCTCCCCACTTGTGATTGCTTTCTTCTCTCTCCCAAGTGGGACTGAGGCACCCTCAATTGGGGGCACTTCAGCTTTTTGACCCTTTTTGAGTTCTGTGGACTGTATCTTGGGTATTCTCCTCCTCTTCCTCCTCCTCCTCCTCCTCCTCCTCNTTTCTTATTTATTTATTTATTTATTTATTTATTTATTTAATAATTTCTTCATTTACATTTCAAGTGTTATCCCATAAGTCCCCTGTAGCCTCCCCCGGCCCTGCTCTCCTACCCACCCACTCCCACTACTTGGCCCTGGCATCCCCCTGTACTGGGGCATCTAAACATTGTTAGACCAAGGGCCTTTCTTCCCCAATAATGGCCAACTAGGCCATCTTCTAATACATATGCAGCTAGAGACATGAGCTCTGGGGGTTCTGATTAGTTCATATTGTTGTTCCATCTATAGGGTTGCAGATCCCTACAGCTCTTGGGTACTCTCTCTAGCTCCTACATTGGGGACCCTGTGTTATGCCCTATAGATGATTATGAGCATCCACTTCTGTATTTGTCAGGGACTGTCAAAGCCTCACAGGAGACAGCTATATCAGGGTCCTTTCAGCAATATCCTGCCGGCGTACGGAGTAGTGTCTGCATTTGGTGGCTGATTACGGGATGGACCACCTGGGTGGGGCACTCTCTGGATGGTCCATTCTTTTATTTTAGCTCCAAACTTTGTCTCTGTACCTTCTTCCATGTATATTTTAATCCCTATTCTAGGGAGGAATGAAGTATCCACGCGTTGGTCTTTCTTGATGTAAAGAAGCACTTTTATTTTGAAACAAATAACAATGAAATCAGTATAAATTATTTTTAATATAAACAGAATTCATATGCATCAAATTGCACATTCATTCACTGGCATAAGTGCACCTCCAAAACAAAGTAACACAAATGAAAATACATGTTAATAGCAAGCCACCATTTTCCAATACCATCATTTTTGGCCATCATTTTCCAAGACCATAATTTTTACAGAAATATACTAGCAGAGAAAAATCAATGCACGCATTTAACATATACATAGTAGAATCAATCCAAAGCTCCGTGTAAACATAACACTGATGCTTATATGAGCATAAGCACAGCTTGGTCTGAAATAGGATCTGTGCAACAATGTGACTGTGTGAGCAATGATAAACGTAGAGACTGAGATTCATGAAATGCCCATGCCCTAAGCAAACAGTGAAGAAACCAAACAGGAAGGCACACACCCTACTGCAAGCCAACTTCTTCTAAGGTCAAAATGTGAAGAGAACTCAGGGATGCAGGAATGAGAACTGAGCTGAATTCTTTTTGCTTTAAAGGCCCTGCTGCAGACTTGCTGCTCTGCTTCATGGCTTTGAGATGAAAAACTAAAGAAGTTGTTAATGGGTTCAGGTGCTGTGGGAGAACACACAAAAATGGTCTGAACTGAACATCTTCATCTCCACCACCTTGATTTCTAACTGGTGTATGGTCCAAAGAACACTGAGTTATTCCCTGGTGGGAAGCCAGACTCCAAACTGTGGGATCATACCTGGTTCCAGGGAGCCTTCTTGGCTAGCAATAGTGATATTTCTTAAGGATTTTCTCTTTTTTTTTTTTTTTTTTTGGTTTTTCGAGACAGGGCTTCTCTGTCTGTACTGGCACTCACTTTGTAGACCAGGCTGGCCTCGAACTCAGAAATCCACCTGCCTCTGCCTCCCAAGTGCTGGGATTAAAGGCGTGCACCACAACGCCTGGCGGATGTTCTCATTCTTAATAGCTGAATAATATTCCATTATGTAAATGAACCATAATTTCTGTGTCCATTCTTCTGTTATGGGACATCTGGGTTGATTCTAGCTTCTGGCTATCACAAATGAGGTTGCTATGAACACAGTGGAACACATGCCCCTGTGGCATGATGGGGCATCTTTTGGGTATATTTACAAGAGTGGTATAGCTGGGTCTTCAGGTAGATCTACCTCAAATTTTCTGAGGAACATCCAGATTGATTTCCAGAGTGGTTGTACCAGTTTGCAATCCCACCAACAATGGAGGAATGTTCCTCTTTCTCCACATCCTCTCCAACATGTGTTGTCACCTGAGGTTTTGATCTTAGCCATTCTGATTGGTGTAAGGTATAATCTCAGGGTAATTTTGATTTACATTTCTCTGATCACTAAGGACTTTGAACACTTCTTTAGATGTTTGTCAGCCATTCATTCCTCAAGCTCAAGTCCAAGTGGATCAAGGATCTCAACATAAAACCAGATACACTGAATCTAATAGAAGAGAAAACAGTAAAGAGACTTGAGCTCATTGGCACAGGGGGAAATTTCCTAAACAGAACTCCAATGGCTCATGCTCTAAAATAAAGAATTGATAAGTGGGATCTCATGAAACTGGAAAGCTTCTGTAAGGCAAAGGACATAGTAAATAAGACAAATTGGCAACCTACAGATTGGGAAAAAACTTCACTAACTCCACATTTGATAGAGGGCTAATATCCAAAATATATAAAGAACTCAAGAAGTTAATCTCCAAAGAAACAACCCAATCAAAAAAAAATGTGATATAGAACTAAACTGAGAATTCACAACTCAGGAATCCAGCTGTTCTTAAATCAGATCCTGGTTCAGTTTCAGTACCCACATGATGGTTCACAGACATCTGTAACTCTAGTTCTAGGAGGTACAATGTCCTCTTCTAGCCTCTCCAGGAACCAGGCATGTCCGTAGCATGCAGACATACATGTAGAAAAAACACTCTTGATAGAAAATAAAACCCAAAAAAGACTTTCAAGTTTAGAAAGAGGAAGACTTTCAGAGTATAGGTTAGCTTTTGGTGTGGGCCAGACTCCAAACTCTAATCTGCTAGAGACATTTGAGATTGTCCTTTCTTTCCTTTCCTTTCCTTTCCTTTCCTTTCCTTTCCTTTCCTTTCCTTTCCTTTCCTTTCCTTTCCTTTCCTTTCCTTTCCTTTCCTTTTCTTCTCTTCTCTTTTCTCCTTTCTTTCTTTCTTTCTTTCTTTCTTTCTTTCTTTCTTTCTTTTTTCTTTCTTTTTTTCTTTTGGTTTTTTGAGACAGGGTTTCTCTCTGTAGCCCTGGCTGTATAACTTTCAACAAAAGGTTTCTGTATTTGACTTATGAGTCAGAAACACTTGTGCACTGGGCTGTGTGCTAGACTTTTTGCCTAGGAGGTGGAGTGTATTGGCAGGTACGGTTGTAAGTATGGTTTGGTGAATCTGTATGGTTTGGTGAGTCTGTATGGTTTGGTGAGTCTGTATAGTTGTCAGTCAGAGACGTCCAGCTGATTTTATTTTTAGGGACTCTCATGGAGTTGTTTATATTTTGGAAGGAGGCATGTGTTTTGTAAGTTAACTATGTTGAGGGTTTGATAACCCACGGAACGTATCTAGAACTGACCAATTCTATAGTTTGTAGTCTACTACCTGGGCAAGTGTCCCAGGAATCAATTTTCCCAGAGGGAACCTCTTAGGACCACTAATGCTCTCATTGTTTAATGGGAGACTTATTGTGAACAGGAGAATGAGAAAGAGAAGAACTCATTCAGTTGCTCTTCTCTGAAGGAATTTTTTTTTTTTTAGGACAGAATATATAAGTTTGCTATAGCTGTAGATATAACTTGGCAACAGCATCAATGCACTATAGGAAATTTACATAAGGTTAGAAAAACCAGCTTATCTTTGGAGAATCATGAGATAGGTTTACCCCATGATATAGTTATTGTTTATTATATCCAGCTATTGATGTAGATACAATGAGTTATTTCATTAAATCCAATCTTGCCTGTTGAGGTAACCTTCAGAGAGATCTGGCTTATCTAAAAAAAACTTTATTGTCTCTAAGTTACTAATTTTATTTTAGATGAATTTTCTCTTTTACTTTTCCTTGAGTTGACTTTGACAAACCTACAAATTAATAAGAAGTACTAATTATTTCCTTTGCATATTATACAAAACAAATGTATATGAGAAACTATTTCTGGAAAGCCTTTTCTGCTGCTAATTCTTATTAATGCCCTCCACATATCAATTTTCTGTGTCAGATAATCTCTATGAGTTTTACAAACTATCTGTAGGAGCTCCTTCTTCTTACCATTGCTAGTGGTAGATTGATGGTACCCATGGTATCCAGATGAGAAGACTAGAATTGAAGTTGTAAATTTTCTGTGGAATTGTGAATTGATTGCCACAAATAACAAAATTGAGTGCAAACAGATGCAATTTAAAATGGGAGCAGGAAGAGTAGAAAGCCTACATATCTACAAAAGGCCAGAGCCGGGAAAAGGAAGACAGATGAAAGCCATCCACAGGTACAGGTTTCCTGGTTGACTCAGTTTCTGATTATTTTTGAATACAGGTTAAATGGTTTGGCAACCCAGGAGTTTGGTTTTAAAAGGCTAAAGAGTAGTTCGGAACAACAGAAAATGAGATCAGTTAAGAGTGCTGACATCAGTGTTCTCAGGGCACAAAAATAGGCAGAGACTGGAGACCGGGGAGAGGGACTCATTTTGAGAAGTGCTGTAGACCTGAGTTCAGACTCCCACCATTTCCGTGAGGATGCGGGTGTGGAGGTGTAATATCAGCATTGGGGAGGCAGAGACAAGAGGATCATGGGAGCTTTCTGGCCAGTTCAACAGAATCAGAGTTAAAACAGTTACAATAAAAGAATAAATAGGGTGAGGAATGACAGAGGAAGACAGTCAGAGTTGACCCCTGGCTTTAAAGGCACACAACGCCTCACCCCCCCTGCTCCCACAGTTCTTGTTTTAATTTTTATTGTTTTAGGAAAAGATGATGCTCTTAGGCACAGGGTCAAATTGTAGAGACTGAGAATCAAAGGATAGAAAGGAAGATTCAGGCCAAGGGAAAACACATTTTAGAATCAAGGGAGCAAGTCCATAGTTTTCAAAACAGGAGGAAAGAAAAGGGAATGTCTGGGTTTAAAGTGGGAGGAGTAATGTATAGGAAATAAATGAGTAAAGTCTACATGGTAAAGCAGCAGCTACTAAAGTTTCTGGAATGCTTAGTATTCAAAATAAATGGAATTGCTAGTTAATTTCATTGGACTGAATGGGCACCCGTATTTGTAAGAGTTTTTAGCTGTAAGTACCAAATGATAACAACAAACTTCTAAAAGCTAGAAAGAAGACAATAAATATGAAATACAAACTTTATAGGGTAAAGAGAGCCCAGTGCTCTCTGGGTGGGGAATTTATCCTAACACAGGAGGACGTGTGTGCTACAAACCATCACCCCTGGGATATGTCTATTACCTTGAAATTGAGAACCATGAAGCTGAGACAGGAGGATTGTGTTTTCATTAGTTCATTGTCTCTGTATGAAAAAAAATTCAGCTTTTGTCTCTGAGTCAACACTGACATTTCATGCTGTTTATATAGAATGATTTAGGAATGAAAACAATTTTTCTAAGGTAGCCCTGGGATTCACAGTGTTAATTCAACCCAGAAAAGCAAATTCCCTCAGAAGTTTGGAGTCTGCAGGCATACCCATGACACATTCGAAATCAGCAGTTTTCTTCCCAGAATAAAAGTTCACATTTTGCCAATCTCATTATATATAATAGGAGCTGGAGTTATAGCTTGAGTCATCCTCCTTAGTAAGCAGCTGGTCTCTTTTACCAGCTGATATTTCATATTAAATTGTCCCCTAGATATTTCATCAAAATGTCCTGCTGCGTCCACCCTACACTTACCTCATGTCCCTTTTGTGGCTCATTGTGCTGAGTCCCAGTTGAAAACTATTGTCTGCTAAGGTACAATGGGGGGTGTCTGGGTGGCAGCTGCATGTATTCTGTTGTTCAATACACACAGCGTAATTTGTCAGCGATTACGTTCTGCTCCTCTTTTGCGCTTACATTCTCAGCACAGAGCGGTGATAACAAATTAATTATCCCAATGACAGGCCTGGGCACTTCCTTCCTTATAATGCAAACTGAAGCCCTTCCAAAGGGTCCTTCAGTGTAGCCACTGGGAATTAGCCACAAAGAATACACAGAACCTTAGCGTTTTGAAACTCCTTGTATTTCCTAAAGATTTCTTCCTAGAGATAACATTGTTTTACCTTTAATTCTTAGATGAATTTTATCATCCATACTCATTGCCTCTGAATAGATAAGCATCTCTAGTATACAGTTAATGGTGGAAAAGGAACTCGTTGTTTTGGGACGAATGCTGAGCACACATGCGGCCTGTGCATGAACATTTTGTACAAATCCAAAGTGTTTTGTTTGAACTCAGAAACAATACTTATTTTACATACCATTCAAAACAAGAACCTTGTAAGTCACTGTCATAGTCAACTTACTGTGCCAGAGGAAAAATGTTTCTACAAAAATTAGTGTAGAGTTTTCCCCTGAGAGAAGACGTTGGTACTTAGTCTCATCTCATGGTTATTAAACACACACACACACACTGAGGACCTCATGCAAGTTATTTGCTGGTGCTGAAATGCAGTGAGAATTCAAGGCTATGTGCAGTTTCCTGCCAGCCACATGCTGCGCTGTAACCATGGATTACCACATAATACCCAATCACCCTAGCCATTCCATTTAAGAGTAGCTGGATCTTTGCTAAGGCTGGCTGTTTCTTTCTTCAAGTACTCTTGTAGAAATTTTTAATCTCAATCTGAGACTTCAACCCTGACTTTGATCATTCAGTTTCTGGGAAAAAAGACATTCAACTTTTATTATTTACAATAAGTGTTAAACAGCACAGGTGCTGGGCAGATATCTACCATCTATGCTATTAGAATCTAGTTTCTATCAATAACCCCGAGTTATTACTTTCTATGTTTCATCTTGACTTCTCTTAACTCTAATTGGCCAGCCCTTATGGCCACATTTTCTTGACTCCTAAGCCATGCTGTTTTGTTTTTCTCCTCTCTTACCCTGTCTTCCTCCCTCTCCTTGTGGTCTCCTCTGATTCCCAGTCTGTGAACACCAAGCCCCACCTATCTTGATTCTGTACAGCTATAGGTTGTAGGCATCCTTATTTACTAATCATAAATAGCTTAGAGACAAGGTCACATGGTGTCACTTGGGTTTATGTGCAGCCTCTCTCATTTCTGGGGCACCACAGATCAGGTCTTAGGGACCACACTTAGCATTACAATACAGAGCAAAAGACCAAACTTCAACATTCTTATCTACTGTATCATCTACTGCAACTTTTTGATTCTCCTTGTTTTGAAGACTGCTCTGACATGATTTTGATCTACCGGATTATGTGCTTAACCATTTCTACCCAGCTTGTGCTGTCACTTTGACAAGTTGTAAGAGCTTTGGGATTGCTATCTAGCTAACAGAATTGGGTCACTGTGGGAAAGACCTGTAGGTTCTATCTGCTGTGGTACTTTCCAAACTCTCTGCATCCGGTCCTCCTACATGAGAACAAACCACTACCCAAATGCCCACCCTCTTAACTTCCTTAGCCACTACACCATCTGTGCTAGAAACAACGAGCCAGAACAGCCCAGTTCTCCACGAGTTAATTGTTCTGTTATACATTTTGTTACAGAGACTAGTAAAGTAATGAAAGCATCCCCATGTCACCTCTGGTGTCTCTGTTCATTCACTATCCTTCCATTACTCACCACCAACCAGGACTTTATGATGTTCAAGGTTATTTACCATAGACCCCCACAGCTCTCTTCTCTCCTCATAACCATAATGTACAGGACACAGTTCCTTGCTTTTCTCCTTGTTTTCAGAGAAAGGAAACATTTCTTCAAGCAGAGAATGTTTTCTCCCAGGTTCTCAAACCAGTGAGTGGGCTTCTTCCATGATGTTCCAACACATTTCTCTCCTAATCTGTTCTCTCGCATAACCAAGCCTGCCCTTCATAGAGGCTACTACCTCCCATTATCACCTTCCCACTAGGAGTTTTGTGTTGCAATGCAACTGCATGTTTTCTACCAAAAAGTCTAACATCTGTAAGTAAAATAAACCAATTAACATAGAAAGCAGTAATATGTTAGGATGAAGCAAGATCTTCCTTCCCAAAATTCTCCAGCTCCCACAGAATTTCTGCAGAGCTGATTCATTCAGACAACAAGGAAGAGCTTCTCCCATGTGGTGCGACTAGATTCACCATGTGGCTTCCTGGGATCTATACATGCAGACATAGTAAAGGCACTGCCATGGTGGTTGGTTGTTCATCACCAAGTGGAGCCACTCCGATAGTTTCTGTAGGAACCCAGTATTCTTATAGACTTAATAAAAACTTAGTCTCTCAGGCCAAAGAAGATACTTAGAGTTGGAAAAGGAACACCGCAGAGAGGCCTTACCTATCTTCAAATGTTTATGCATTAGGACCTTGAAGGGATGCTAAATGATGCAGTAAGATGCACTTGCCCTACTGAGAGTGCCATGATTTGATTTTGGAGTCTCTGAGCAGCAACTCAGATCCACCTTTCTTCTCTCCTTCTATTTCATTACTCACTGATAATTTTATTTTATGCAGCTTCGGAATTCATTGCTTAAAGTGCTACATGTTTTCACAGAATGCTGTGTTCCTACTGTCTGGATCTCTATGGGACAGCACACTTTAAAAACTTCCTGCCATCTCGTTAGGAGTATTTTAAAATTGGTTATTCAGGGTGAAACACTGTTGGTAAACTGCCATGTAAGAATAAAGCTAGACTTGGGGAAAATGTGTTCTTAAATAATAAAGATCCTTTGCAATAAATATGCAGCCATAACTCTTTGCTGCTTTAAATGTGTTTACAGTGAAGTGGCTTGGGGGCTGGGATGTCACTCTCAGATGTGGAGCACTTGTCTGCCATGGACATGGGCTTCTGACCTTGGGTTCTGTCCCTAGCATGAAAAGACAAAAGGAGGATGGTGGTGGCTGGCAACAAAATCAAATAAAATTGAGCAGCATTTTGAAAATAATGTAGACATTTGAAAACTTATATGCTTACTTTTTTTTTTTTACTTGTGAGTGTGTGTATGTGCACTGTGTATATAGGTACCCTCTGAGACCACAGGGTATCACATCTCCTGGAACTGGCCTGATGAGGATGCTGGGAACTGAACTCTGTAAAAGAAAATAGGTGTTTTAATTTTTGCTGTACTTAAGAAGGTCACCAGGCTGGTCTAGATCTACTTTGGTAGAAGAGAACATGATGTGAATCCAGTGGATACTGTCTTGTCAGAGGTTTGATCTTGAGCCTTATGGACTCCATTTTCACTCTCTGCTTGTTCATTTGCATAGACACAGCTTGGTTCAAACAGAGAGAATAGAGACTAGTTGAGGATGTAAATGTTAACCATGACAAGAACTACACTGTCTTTAAAGTTTCAACATTAACCTCAGGCTTGTTTTACATAGGAATGATGGCTGTGCATGGGTCACAGGGTACACAGTGATCTACTGCTACATGCATAGTGAGGAATATCTGAATCCAATCAGTTAGCACAGATTCCATCAATATGCATCACTGTGTTTTCTGACACATCCCCAACTTTGCATCCTTAAATCATACCTTCTCATGCCTCTGCCCTCCAGGAACGTGGTCTGTAAGTGAGGATTATGCATCTATCAGCCAGTTGCCAGAACAAGAAGGACAGAGCAGAATTGTTCTATGTCATCATCTGGATCTTCACAGTCTGTCCTATTCTCTATCTTATGGAACTGGGCGTTAGATTGTGTTCTCCTGGACATCAGACCAATCAGTACATTGGTAGCAATTCCATGTCTTTTCTCTGGTTGCTTAGATCAGAAGCCCGTTTGATTATCCCTTCCCTTTCACTTCCCATTTGCTCTAGTATTTGTAGGATGGAAAGATAAGAATGATTTCAAACAACTTGCATCAAAAGGATGCCCAAAGGATGAGGTGTGTGCCAGGAAAGTAGAATTAGCTGAGAATAGGCAAGAATACAAGGCAAGGGTTAATGTGACAGAAATACATCAAACTACCCAGTTATACAAGTTTTAGGAACTTGACTCTTTTTCTGGTTTGGCTGTTTGCTTTTCTGGGAAGGAGGTAAATTTTAAAACCCAAATGGGCTGGGCGGTGGTGGCACACACCTTTAATCCCAGCATTTGGGAAGCAGAGGAAGGCGGATTTCTGAGTTCGAGACCAGCTTGGTCCACAAAGTGAGCTCCAGGACAGTCAGGGCTACATAGAGAAACCCTGTCTCGAAATAAATAAATAAATAAATAAATAAATAAATAAATAAATAAATAAATCCCAAGTCAGGGCTACATAGAGAAACCCTGTCTCGAAATAAATAAATAAATAAATAAATAAATAAATAAATAAATAAATAAATCCCAAATGGGCTTCTGGTGGATCTTGAGGTTCAGACTTAGTAGACTCAGCAAAGGATTCTCCAGGTGGGAAGAAGTGTGGCATCTCAGAAAGAACAGCTGTTGTGGGGAAATTAAAACTCATACATACTTTTGGTTAAGATACACGATGAATGGTAACATTATGGAAAGTATTGAGTGAATATACCTTGGAAAATATAAAGCCAAATCTGCCGCACGATCCTCTTACCGCAGACTAGTTATCTGAGAGTCTTAGTTACTGGCACAGAACTTCTAGTCCTTTCTGCTTTATTGTTTGTATTCACTGGGTTTGTAAAATATATGTCAGGATTTATAACTGAATTAGTCTCTTAAGAAAGTCTTCTACATTTGTATGGCAGCGTAGCAAGGCCACATTCTGTACATGAGGTTAGAGTAGCCTTGATAGAAATACAGTATTCTTGCTGGTCTCTCCCCATTTTTAGTGGGTGAATTTCTGACTGGTTTGCTCCAAAAATTGTCCCAGAATTTCTGACATTCTTGTGTCCACTCACTAGTAAGAGGCATTTTCATCTCTGAAATGGATGATGTGAATAGCATGTATCTATTATAGCATCTCTCATACAGATTGGCATCTTGTAACAAAGTTTCATGCTTCTTCCAAAACATTAAAAAAAATCTCTCTTCCTAGGTATTTGGTGATTAAACTCTCAACCTCCTATAGTGAAATACAATCCTGAAGAAGTAAACTTAATTATGCAATTCAGAACTGGCCTCTGGGTTATGTGTGTCTCCAGTACAACTGTTTAAACTACTTGGCATTAAAACATTAAGCCACTCTGTCATTTTATAGCAATTTCCTGATAATTTTCAATTTCCAAGCTATTTGTACACAGGAAACTGCCGTTCAGCAAAGGTTGCACCAGCAAAGTCAGGAGCCTGTTGTCTGATTACAGGCATCCTTTATTATCTTTAATTATCTGCTGTGACCCTGGAACAACTTTTTAGCTCTTAAAGCAAACTCTGGGAAGGACCCTCATAGGCATCAAAAGGACCACACACCTACCTAAAAACTAATGTCAGGGTTCTTATTGAAATATGAGTACCAGTGACCTCACCAAACTGTTTGGCAAGGGTTTCTACTGACTGAACCTGTGCTGTGTCAGAATTGTGTGAACATCATCCGCTTAACAGAGGACATCAACAGATGTCCCATGGCATCACAGAGAAAAAAATTGGGGTGGGGGAAGGTATTACTTGTACACATGAGCCTTCATGGTTACAACAGACACTCCTGTGTAGGGGCCTGTAAAGAGTGCTTTATCAAGCCATACGATGGCAACCGCACAGTGAGGGTCTAGAGTCTTCCATGTATTAGTAGTATCAGGTTGTTTTCCTAGACACAGTAGGAGAAACCTATGAGAATGGAGGAAAAGGAAAAGAGAAAGGGAAGAGAGATGGGAGGGAGGACATGGCGGGAGGGGAGACTGAGGGGCTAAGGGAGAAGGCTGCGATCGAGAAGTATTTCATCTTGAATATGAAAAGTCTTCCTAGGTTCTTGCATAGGATACTTCGTGCTCAGCTGTGTGGGGACTGGCAGAACTTTAAGGTGTAGAAAATGGTTGGAGGAAGCCATTGAAAGTGTGTTCTAGGGGCATAGATGGCTCCAGCCAATTCACTCCTTTGCTCTTTATCCTGTTCAGCACTTTCCCCCTGTCTGTCTTTTGTCTGTCTGTGCTTTTGTCACCTTGATATTTTTGCCTCCTAACAGGCCCTCATCAAAGGAGCTAGACAACTATAACCCTAACCCTCTAAAGCCATGAGACAAAATAAGTCTCACTTCATTTCAAGTTTTCTTCTTGGGTATTGGTCACATTGATGAAAAGAGGATAAGTGTTTTTGTAATATACTTTTTTCCCCCTCAGAGCTTCTAATCTAAGGTCATCTAAAAAATTATCCTGAATTGGACCCAGCAAGATAAAGGTACTTGCCACCATGCCCGACCACTGAATTTCATTCCCAGGACCCATATGGTAGAGGAAGAAGCAACGCATACAAATTGTCCTCTGACCTCTGTCTCCAAACAAGGATGGGAGGTCACCTGGAAGAACAGACCTGAGGCTGATGGGGGGTGGGCATGCATGTTCACGTGGTGTGTGTGTGTGTGTGTGTGTGTGTGTGTGTGTGTGTGTGTGTGTGATAGATAGATAGATAGTGCAAAAAATTATACCGAATCTAAATTTTACATGAAAATATTTTGTGCTCAGATATTTAAAATGTTAACTGTACTAAAGGACTTATCTCCAGGATGCAGCTACTTTGACTTCTTTGGGAATAATTTTACTCTGGACCTGCATGCTGTTTCCGCATTTTCTGTAGTCACATGACAAGTCTTACAATGTGTACAATGAATCATGGGGGACAGGATATAACACAAACGGTGGCATTGTTCTTCATAGTTATTGAAAATCCTCAAAATGTTTCCAAAATAATATTTCTTAGCGAACTTCTGGGTACTCTTAACAAAAGGTAAATTCCTGTTATTTTTAATTAAAAACATTAATTCTACTAAATTATATTTACTACTGTAAAAAGAGAGAAAGATATTTATAAACTTACAATTCTAAGACACGTTAAGGGTATGTATATATAGATGTTTCCTTTAAATTAAATGTCAAGCTGTGATTGCAGTTCTTGGTCAAATATTTTCTCTTTGGTATTTACTTATGTGGTCTGTTTTCCCACAAATATGAATACATTTTGTCAGTATAACAATTATAAGCATTTTCTGAAATATAAATATATTCTTAGCATCAAAGGAAAAAGAGAGAAAGAATAAAAGAAATAAAGAGAGAGAGAGAAAGAGAGAGAGAAAGAAAGAGAGAGGAAGAAAAAACGCTTTAGCTCCAGAGAATTAGCAGAGAATTTTTTGAAACATCTGTGTGTGTAGGTGTAGTGCACACATGTGCATATGTGTATCCTGCCAGAGATTATCCTCAGGTTTGTTCCTTGGATGGACTTCCATCCTGTTTTGAAACAATGTCACTCACTGGCAAAAGGAGCTCACAGTTTAGACTAGGCTGGCTGGCCAGAGAGCCCCTGGGGCTCCTGCTGGCACTGGATCACAAGCCTGTACAACCACACTTGGGTTTGACTTCTGGTCTTGCACTCAAATTCTCAGGCTTGTCAGGCAAGTACTTTCCTGACTAAACAGTCTTCTCCAACTTCAGCTAAATATTTTTAAAAATTATAGACTTTAAAAACAGGTTTACCGCTGTTCAGAGTTCCTTACTCTCCATGTGGTCAAAAGTTGGCATTATTTGATTTAAAAACCCAATCAACAGAGAACATTTCAGATACAAATCTTTAGAGATATTTCTGAATTATAACTCTATGAACAATTTAGTTCCACTCACATTCTGAATTCATTCAGTTTCTGTTATAATATCCTATGAATTTTGGCTTCCTGGTTACATCTGGAGATGTTCTGTATTGCCGTACATGCAGGGGAATCCCAAGTAAAATACTTTAATTCAGTTTGTAGATAACTATTATTCTACGTAGAAGTACATAACAGTAGGTTTATAAGGAACATATGTAGAAACTGAAGTGAAGTCTTCAGCACTTAAAATATTTCAGCTGGACAATTATGTTCTGTTTTTTTTCTGATTATATTATAATGTACTATTTCAGTTAATGTATTCAAATGATGATACAGCTCTACCCACTGCATATTTTTAGTGTATCTACCAAACAATAGCTTTCCCCTTCCTGTTGCTATTTATATATTGGAGTTCTCCTCAATCTAGATAATGGCTTATAATATTGTTTAGACATGTTCATTGGACATTTGAATTTCTTGGCCTTAGAAACTAGATATAAATACTTAATTCTTTAGATGTGCACACTTCCCAGGTGTTCATATGTACTTCCTCTTTTTCAGGTGGCATGTAATCTCTGGTTCATCTTTTCTTCTTTCTTCCCTTTTTTCCCTTTCTATCCTCCCTCCCTCCCTCCCTCCCTCCCTCCCTCCCCCCTCCTTCCCTCCCTTCTTAGTCCCTTCTTCCCCTCCCTTCTTACCTCCCATCCCGCTCTCCATCTCTTTTTCTCTTCTCCCTCTTTTTCTTCCTTCCCCCTCTTTTTGTTTCCTCCCTCCTCTTTCTTCGTTTCTTCCTTTTTCCTTTTTTCCTTTTTTCCCTTCCCTTCCCTTCCCTTCCCTTCCCTTCCCTTCCCTTCCCTTCCCTTCCCTTCCCTTCCCTCCCCTCCCCTCCCCTCCCCTCCCCCATCCTCCCTCTTCCCTCTCCTCCCTCCCCTCTACCCACCTTCCTTTTTCTGTCTTACTACTTCTAGAGTAGGGTATTTCTTTGTAGCCCAGGCTGGTCTTCAGCTCCCGTAGCACCTCTTCTCTGCCTCCCCAGTTCAGGGTTACAAGTATGTTCCCACTTTCAGCAGTAGCTGATATCTCTAGTACCCTGTCCAGTGATATGGAGATGGGCCTGTGAATTCCTATGGGCTCAGTCCTGTCTGCCTGTTGTAACAACATGGATGAATCTCTATGAACAGCAGAAGATCTCATTAGGACAATGCTATGCATTCAAAATTTCCCTAGGAATCTCTTAGAATTATTTCCATCACACCATGTTTTTATCAGCTACTTGTTAGTCTCATCCACTTGGTACAGGAAAGGAGTTTGAAAACCTGATCAAGTGTTTTCCAAGAAAGCAGTGTGGAAAGTGTCAGGATAGAGACAGTGAAGAGCTGGTAAAATTGGGGACAAAAGAGTAAAGTAAGAAATTCATCTCTGACAGGTGTGTTCTGAGTGTACAGGTGATCTGAGGGGGCGGGTGGTCTAATGGGATGGGGTGGTCTGAGGGAGTGGGTGGTCTGAGGGGATGGGTGATCTGAAAGGATGGGTAGTCTGAGGGGATGGGTGGTCTGAGGGGATGGGTGGTCTGAGGGGATGGGTGGTCTGAGAGGATGGGTGGTCTGAGCTACAGTATAAAGCATGGGAGAAATGAAGTGGAGAACAAGATGTTTAACTATTTCTTGGTATGCATTTTTGCATAATTTAAAAATTTCAACCTTTTAATTTTTAATATTTAGTAATAAAATAAATAAAATGATCAGGAACATGGAAAACAAATGGAAACAAAAGAAGAATATGACACTCTTGAGCAGGAAACAGACCTAACACAATTAATCGACTGGATACAGTGATTCAGTTTTATTCATTCAGGCTGAACAAGAACTATAAACAATCCTACAGTAACTCATTTCTCATGAGGATAATAATTTAGACATCCTGCATCATGTAATTTGTGTCCTGTGGTTGAGCAAATACATAAGTGCAATAATTATAACAGGAGTCTGCTTTCTTATTATCAGAGGGCAACAAGGTCAATATTCTCCATTTGAAGTACTTCATGATAATTGTTCAGATTCAATGCTTTTGGGATGAGACTTGAAAATAAAACAATAAACGCATTTGCATTTTATATATTCCCTAAAATATGTGGTGAAAATTATTTCCAGTGTAAAGCAAATGCAGCAGGTTTGTGCATCTATCATATAAAAGCAATTGAGAAATTCTTCATTTGTGATCATGAAAATGTATCTGGGTTTGGGACATTTGCAAGTAGAAGTGCTAAGTGTCAGAGAGTGACTGAGAAAGAGCCCCAAGTATCTGTGCAAACTAGTTCTATGTATGTCACTGGTATAGCCCCAGCTACATTTCAGAAGGGCATTTCTCAGGGTTGGAGTGTGTGAACAAGTTTGAAGGATGAAGTTACAGCTTTTATGACAAAGAAGCTTTTTCTAAGTGCCACCAGCCACTGAGCTCTGCTAAGCCAGGGCTGTTCAGATAGAATGACATCCCAGTGTGTGTGTGTGTGTGTGTGTGTGTGTGTGTGTGTGTGTGTGTATCCGTCCAGTAGTGACCAGGTCCTTGGCATCATATCTGGGGGACTTGAGTGCTAGAGAAAATTGAAGTAAATAGCATTGTCTGCTAGACATTCTTTGTTTTTGACTCCTAAGTCTACTGCCTTCTTTGAATATAAGAGAAACAGCAACATGCCAACTTGTTAGATTATAGATAAGATAAATCCCATCAAAGTTTGAAGGAGCCTGGTACCACACATTGGAACTGGAGCAATGAGCATAGATGATAAAGGCAGGCAGACACAAACATCTATGTGTATATAACGATATATTTGAACAGATGCTCCCTAGATATGTGAGCTGACAGTAGCTGAAGACACTTTTGTAGATTGCTTTAGTGTTTTCTTGTAGTCCCTCGATCTTGATTTGTAAGTACCAAACTCCCCTGAAAGGTTCCTAGAGAGATGAATATTTCTAGGGAATGAGATGAACGGTACAAGAGTCTGCAGCAACTTTTGGTGACAGAGTGAATGAACGTTCACAAATAATGATTTGAATGTTTGAAAGATTCAGAAGTCAATCTGGGAGGTACCAGATGGCCAAACTTATATTACTCTGAATATCAAAATAACAATATGTCTTTGGATTTTTTTACTTACTAATTTAATCTTGTGTGTATATATGTCTGCTTGCCTCTGTGTGTGTTTGTGTCTATGTATCTGTGTGTGAGTATATGTGTGTATGAGTGTGTATCTGTGTATATGACTGTATATGTCTCTGTGAATAAGTGTGTGTGTGTGTGTATGTGAGTGTACATGTGTGTATATATGTCTCTGTGAGTGAGTATGCATGTGTGTCTGTCTCTGAGTGTGTCTGTGCATGTAACTGTGTATGTGTCTGTATATGTATCTGTGTATATGAGTGTTTGAGTGTGCATGTGTCTGTGCATGTGTCTGTGTATGTATCTGTGTGTATGAGTGTATGTGTGTGTCTGTATGTGTATGTGCACGTCTGAATATATGTCTGTGAGTGTGAATAGGTGTGTGTGCATGTGTAAACATGTGTCTGTGTGTATTAGTTGTGTGTGTCTCTGTGTGTGTAAGTGAGTGTATATCTGTGCAGGTATTCATATGTGGCTACTATCACTTGCCTTGAGAACATTATTCATTCTGGATATTATGCATCTGTCAGATGAACAGCTGGTAAATACTTTGGCCCGTTCTTCAGGTTGTCTCTTTAGTCTGTTGACTGTTTTGTTTGCTAAGCAGAGGCATTTTCAGTTTGATATAATTTCATTTCTTAATTTTTTTCTTTCCTGTATTTTTTTTCAGATGAAGGGGAGAACAGTGGTAGGATGCTATCATCATGGGCCATATGAATGTACAGAAATAGCATAACCAATCTCATTAGCGTGCACAGGTTAGTGCATGCTAGTGAAAGAAAAAATGGGAGGAAGTGAGTATAACCCACCAAAATTAAAAAATAAATAGACAAGTGATAGCACTCTTTATAGAGAAACGATGAACAATACACACCGAATGGAGATGTGAATAAAAAATATCAATTTTGTGCAGCCATTCTAACAATAGCACCAGCCAAGAACCTTCTATGGAAGCTAAACTAGGCAGATATGCCCTGATGAAAGGGAAATGCACAGAATCCTGGAGTAAAATTCTTAGAAGAGACACAGTGAAAGCACACATGTGATGGTGAAGAAAAGTGGCAAAAACAGGAGTGGATGCTCACAGTCAGCTATAGGACAGAACACAGGGCCCCCAGTGCCTGGCAAACACAGAGGTGGATGCTCACAGTCAGCTATAGGATGGAACACAGGGCCCCCAGTGCCTGGCAAACACAGAGGTGGATGCTCACAGTCAGCTATAGGATGGAACACAGGGCTCCCAATGGAGAAGATAGAGAGAATACCCAAGGAGGTAAAGGGGTCTGCAACCCTATCGGTGGAACAACAATATGAACTAACCAGAACCCCCAGAGCTCGTGTTGCTAGCTGCATATGTAGCAGAAGATGGCCAGCCTATTCGGCCATCATTGGGAAGAGAGGCCCCTTGGTAGTGCAAATTTTATCTGCCCCAATACAGGGGAATGCCAGGGCTAAGAAGTCGCAGTGGGTGGGTAGGGGAGCAGGGAGGGGGAAGGTATAGGGCACTTTCAGGATAGCACTTGAAATGTAAATTAAGAAAATATCTAATAAAAAAAAGAAAAAAAAAAAAAGAAAAATGACAACCACTTCCTTTCCAAGGGATCATGAAGAAACAGTGACGTGAAACCAGACACAGCTCACTGTGATGCCTACTTGCACACAAGGTGCATGACTCTAATTCTGAGGAAATGTAGGAAAAAGAAAGGAAAGGAACCCATGATCTTTGCTTTCAAATGTGAAGGCCCCAAAGATCTAGAGAGCAGCTCCAAGTCTAAAGAGACTGAGGAGAAAGACTCTTGCAGAAAAGGGGCAGTCTTGGATGAGACCGAGCACAGTGAACTTTTTTTTTCTTTGCCCTGTTTAAAATAAAAATACCATTAAGTGGGAAATTGATGAGATTTGAATAAAGTCCTGTGCATGAGATAATAACATACCAAAGTTCATTTCCTGATTCTGATCACAGGTCTGTGGTTAGACAAGGGATTATCTGCTTAAGAGAATTCAGGCTTCAGAATTTAACAGTAAAGGGTTGCAGTTCAGTGCACTGTTCAGGGCACATTTCCATACTTCTGTAGAAATACAATACACTGTACAAAATACATGCAAATGCTTACATATGTGATCTATGTAATGTAACCCATGTTATATTGTGTATACCTATTTATTTATCTCTGGAAAGAAAGACTAAGGGAAACATTTTTTTTTTTTAAGATTTATTTTATTTATTATATGTGAGTACACTGTAGCTGTCTTCAGACACTCCAGAAGAGGGAGCCAGATCTCGTTACGGATGGTTGTGAGCCACCATGTGGTTGCTGGGATTTGAACTTATCACCTTCGGAAGAGCAGTCGGGTGCTCTTACCCGCTGAGCCATCTCACCAGCCCCAAGGGAAACATTTTGAAGGATTTAATTTTTTTATTTTAAAGAGATTCTTTGTAGAATTTTTGAAGCTTTTAATTGTGTAAAATTCTTAATGTATTTTAGTTTATAAAATGTGAATCCTAGAAAGTTTGATGGATATTAAATTTATTTCCTTGAGACAGAAAGTGTTCCAATTAAATAATTGGAATTTAAAACTATATTTTAAAATGGGTGGGTATGGTCTAGTACTTAAATTTATTTGAACTAAAATATGTATAAATGTAATACTAATATACATTACTTGTTTGCTCCATAGTGGTGCTTTTATGTATTAAGAATGGGTTGGATCTTGAAATTTTAAACATGAAACATTTCATGTCAGGCATTAGAAGAATGAATAAATATTTTTTCAAACAGCGTTTTTTTGTTTTGTTTTTTTTTTTCAGGTTAATGACTTGCTGGTAGATCATACTACCTGAGACTTATATTTACAAGTATTTAAAGTAAATATTGAAATAATGTACTCGCTTTCAACAAATCAAAGTTAAAAGAAAGGGTGGAATCGATTGTGACCCGTGACTGACTCTGACCAGTGATCAATTGTGACCAGTGTACACAAATCACAGGCTGAATGATGAATGTGAATTTGGTATTACCAGTAAGCCCCACATTCACGGGATCTTATGTTCTTTTATATTTCTATAAATATATAGTCCACTGAAGTAGTGTATGTGAGGAGTGTGTGACCATAACCCCAAATCATCAACTAAGTGCTTTGTAATGAAAAAAAAAAAAACCTTCCAAAAATTAATAGTCCAAAACCCATGAGTGATTTGAAATGCTGGAACATTAATATTTTATAATTGAAAACACTTTATTTTATACAGAATATTTCAGTATTTAAAAATTGAGTAGGTGGCTGGAGAGATGACTCAGTGGTTAAGAACCCTGGTTGCTCTTTCAGAGGATCTAGGTTCAATTTGCAGTACACATGCTGGGACCTGACTATCATCTGTAACTCATTTCTGGAGGATCTGACACTTCTGACACTTATAGGCACTGTACATATGTGGTGCATAGACATGCAGGCATACACCTATAAACATACAATTAAAAGTTATATAGGTAGATCTAGGCAGACGCCTTACTGGTTAGAAGCCCATATTACTCTTGAGTAGATCTTGAGTTCAGTCTTCAGGGCCCGTGTATGACACCACACAAGTACTACAAGTCCAGCGCTTGGGAACTGGTTGCCACAGGCACCTGAGTGCATGAATGAAAATACACATGTGCTCCTGTACACACACACACACACACACACACACACACACACCAAATCTTTTAGTAAGAAGTGATCACTATTAATTTTATCATTTACAGATAAGATAAATTTCAGGGAAAAAACATTTTGAAGATAAATCTTTCCACATTTCCTAGAAGTACTGGCTAATAGCAGTTAATGTTTCTTTATCAATTATAAATGATCATATTTGATACAATGGTGACAACACAATGCTAGTGCAAACACGTGTGCAGCTTCCTTAAATCAATGGAACTTGACCAGGTAGAATTGGCTTTACCAGAGACTGCCTTTTAATGAACTACATTTTATACTCAAAAGTGAACATAACCCTTTGGTTCCAGAGACCCCGAGAAGAAAACTGTACTGGCTAGTTTTGTGTCAACTTGACACAGCTGGGTTATCACAGAGAAATGAGCTTCAGTTGGGGAAATGCCTTCATGAGATCTAGCTGTTAGGCATTTTCTCAATTAGTGATCAAGGGCTCCTTGTGGGTGGGACCATCTCTGGGCTGGTAGTCTTGGTTCTATAAGAGAGCAGGCTGAGTAAGCCAGGGGAAGCAAGCCAGTAAAGAACATCCCTCCATGGCTTCTGCATCAGCTCCTGCTTTCTGACCTGCTTGAGTTCCAGTCCTGACTTTGGTGATAAACAGCAGTATGGAAGTGTAAGCTGAATAAATCCTTTCCTCCCCAACTTGCTTCTTGGTCATGATGTTTTGTCCAGGAATAGAAACTCTGACTAAGACAAAAACGGTGTTTTGTTTTTTTTTTTAAACCCAAGTAACTGACTTTATCTTGCATGTTTATTGTAGAAGAGTTACTGAGTACACTTGATTCATCTGCAAAGTTCACTGTACTGACATGAATACCCATTGGCACCACAGACTTCAGAGTGTGCCTTTTCAATTTGGAAATACGGTCTCTCTGGAATATAGTAGGTTTACCTAGAGACAATTCAATCAGTGTGTTTGCTGAGTGTTTCAGATTAAAACTCATTCAGATCCAATGAAAAGTGAATGCAGTGAATTAGATGAGTTTTGGCCATGGGAAAGTATAATATAATAAAGAATAAACCATATTCACTTGAAATTTTCTCTCTGTGTGTCTATCTATTGATCTACCTATCATCTTTCTCTCTCTCCATATCTCTCTATCATCTATCTATCTATCTATGATCTAACATCTATATAACTATCATATCTGTCTATCTATCTATCAAGTATTTATCTATCTATTGATCTACCTATTATCTATCTGTCTATCTATACAAGTATTTATCTATCTATTGATCTACCTATCATCTGTCTATCTGTCTATCTATCTATCTATCTATCTATCTATCTATCTATCTATCTATCGATCTATCTATCTATCGTCTCTCTCATGCTCAAATTTTTGTTTAGGTTTACGCTCTGTTTTATGGTGAAAGTAGGCTACCAGCTGCAACCTTTCCAGAATGGTCCAGTATGTATTAAACAGATAGATTTGAATCTTTGGGGGCATGTTCGTTGAAGAGGCTGTAAGTGTGCTCCAAAGGATGCATTGAATTTGTGTTTGGGGGGTTAGATGCTAGAATCATGATATCTGAGGTTGTTCAGCTTGTTACAAAAAGCACAGACATCATAATGAATCAGAAATGTATTGGGGGCATATGTAATATGATTTTTGTTGCTTTTAATTTCCCCATATAAGAACACACTTTTCTTTCAAAAGAAAAACATGGAGTTTTTCTTTTGAAAAGGGAAGGTGGAGACACATTGACACTCAATGCAGTAGCCTGAAGGTAATTATCACCTTCTACAGTAAATCTTAGGAAAGGTGGATTTCAAAGGCCTTTTCAACTTCATGTGCCCCTTCCCTTCTTTCTTTCCTCTCCCTCTTCCTTTCCTTTTCCTTCTATTCTTTTTCTGTTACAACATCCGATTTTAGTAACATAGTTTTTTCTCTTCTCATGATGTAAGTTATGGTTATTACAGTCTGGATTGATCACACACACACACACACACACACACACACAAAATACTGGCATATTCTATGAATTAGAACAGTTTAAGTAGAAAAAAAAACAAAACTAAAACCAAACCCCTGATAAGTAGCATGTCTGGGGCCACACAAAGTGAATTTGTCAAACTGTGCAGCTGGAATGCACTTTTGGGGAATGCTTTTAAATTGTGTGTGAGACTCTTTAGCTATAAGAGCACACCAAGACTGACTGCCGTGGAGCAAACTGTTGTCATCTCTGACCTGAACAAACGCAATCTCAAGGAACACAGTTATTCTGCAGAATGTGTGTCTGGGAGAACCATTACTTCATGAGGAGAAGATGAGAGACAGAGTATCATGAAACACATACTATCATCTTAACAGGCAGGCAAGAGAGAAGGTAGGAAGAAGAGAGCTGCATTTAAAGAGGTCAAAACTCTGAACACTGCTCCATGGGCTACTTGTGAGTCACCCAGGACTGTTTCTTCTGTCTCTGATAGCAGTAGAGGTCCAGTTCTGTACATGCATTGAACTATTTAGCACTGTCTATGTCCAGAGAAGAAAAACCTGCTGGTCAATGTTGACACCAAGACCTGCAGGGTATTGCACTTGACTAGTAAGTTAAGGCCCTAGGTTTAATTTCTAGTGCTACAACAAGCAAACAGACAGCCAGTCTCAGCCGACTTGCTGTGTGGCTCTACTCAGCTTTCTTTGAGGTTATTCCAAACCTTTAATGAGCTTTTGTTTGAGAGGGGTCACAAGCAATTTAGTTGGGTTGATAACATGTTCATATCAGTAATGCAAAACTAGGTTTATCTGGAGCTGTAAGCAGTGTGTAGTGCCAACTTTCCAGGCAAAATGTATCCAGTAGATCAACAATGGTATGTCTATTTATGGGAGTCATCAACTGCTCTTGGCTTGGCTTGGAGGACCAGCTCACAAGAATACATTCCTGGTACTGTTAATCTAGTCCAAAATGAAACAAAACAAAACCAAAAACAAGACAAGACAAAACAAAACAAAAGAAAACAATAACAACAAAAATCCAACAACATGGCTGAGTACATCATAAGCTCAAGTGGACTTAATATAGCTCTCAACTGTCTGTAACTTCAAGATCTGACACCCTCCCACAGATGTACATGCAGGCAAAACACTAATGCACAAAAAATAAGAATAAATTATTTTTAAAAAGAGCTACAACCTTGCTGGAGGAAGCATACCACTATGCATGGACTGCTAGACTTTGGGAGCTTAAGACCTCGCCACACTCCCATTTTACTCTCTCTCCTTCATGCTCACGATTCAAGTTGTGAACACTCTCCATCCAGGTCCTGAAGCTAAGCCTGCTGCCTGCTGACGTATATACTTACTATGGCCAACTCTTATGCCTCTGGAATTGTAAGTCAAATAAAGCCTTCTTTCTATAAGCCACCTTGGTCATGGTGTCTTATCAGAGCAATATAGAGTAACTAGCTAAACTGACTTTGTGCCAATATGTCTTCTAAATACTTATATTTATACCCACAGACAAATGCTACCTTCAGTTTTAATCAGAGAAGTGTCTCTTTGTAGTAAAGTGAGGTGAATGTACAACTTATGGATGCTCAAGGTACTGGGAATGAGTGACAGTTAAGTCTCTAGTCATCAACAGGGCATTTATAACCACTGTTAAGGCCCAGGGTACTTCCTGGAAGAGGGAACATAAAGAATGTAAGTGCCAGAAGATAAGAATATTGTCTTCAGGGCATAACATGGACATTGCTAACACAATCTCACAGCATCTGTGATTACCTATACGGGGTGTGCACAAGATTGGGCATGTCAATTATGCAGTCAATTATGGACTAGGGAGGGCCCTACCACTCCCTGCAGAACTACTAATGCATTCTGGGGAGAATAGTTGCTTTCTTTACTTATATTACCAATATTTTAAAGAATGTTGCCCAACTTTTAAGATACTAGTTGTTCAGTATTACAGCATAAAAAGACACAGCACACATGGTGGCACACACTTTGAATTCAGAGGCAGGGATCTGTGAATCTAAGGCCATCCTCATATATGCAGTGAGAGGCAGGGATCTGTGAGTCTAAGGCCATCCTCATATATGCAGTGAGAGGCAGGGATCTGTGAGTCTAAGGCCATCCTCATATATGCAGTGAGTTTTAGGCCAGCCAGAACTATAATGCAAGATCCTGTCTCCCAAAAGCAAAAGTCTACCAATACTAACAGGCTCTTACTGGTTGATTATGTTTTTCAGCTAGACAAACCTGTAAGTGACTAACATTCTCTGTTTATTGATTTATCTACTACAATGGTAGAGACGCAGGAAATTGCTACTTCATAGGGCTGCTATGAGGATCAGTGAGTCATAATGTATATAACACACAGAGAATACCAGTGGCCTACCGCAAAGCAAGTGCCAGCCAAGCAAATGAGACTTATTACCCACATTAATGTGTATGTGTCTTTTTCATGTGGATGCACATATGTCATATGTCGTCTCTTGTCTAAATAAATTGGATCATTCTGAATTTAAAATGGAATTCGATCATCATGTAAGTCTTTATAGTTGGTGGGATGGCTGGAAAAATCATCATAACTTATCAGGAAAAAGAAATACCTTGCCTTTTCTTTTTAAATTCAGGATCAGAAATTTTGAGGTACAACAATTCTGACATATTGGGGAATAAGAACAATATACAGGTAGAGTTTAGAAGTTCATTCATTTTTTATATTATTATTTAGAGTTTAGTTTATTTTTGTTACATTGCATTTCTAGGACAGAAGAGCTGGGAACCACTGATTAAGCAGCAGTGAAAATATATATTTATAAGGATCAGGACTAGGGACCATGATTCTAGAGTTTGGCTAGACAATGTCTGACTGGGGAAAAGACATGGTACCTGCAAAGAAGAAGTTGAATAAAATGAGCTTTGCTTTAGGAAATGCCTGGGCAAGAGTGGAACACAAACATGGAATGGTGGTCAGCAAAGTTATACTCAGTTGTGGAAATTTAAGCCTGGAGGAAACTTAAAAATTATACAGTGTTATCACGGGAAAAAGAGCAGAGTGTAAGAGCCACAGGCAGGGAGTGGAGCTGTGACATCCTGTCTTCTGGACATGGCATGAATGTTGAGAACATGAGCTCACACTAACTGTCACTACAGTTACATAAGACTAACAAAAGATTAAAGCAATCAACCTTCCAGCATGAATAGAAGAGGTGCTTCCTGGATCTGCCTCCATCTGCTGGCAGTGGATGGCTCCTGTGGGAAGGACCTGTATTTATTTGGGGGAATATAGCTCATGCCCCAGGCAATGACCTGACATTCATTCACAAATGGTCATCACTAACTGAACTCAATGGGGCTTATTAATAAAAATAATAGCAAAAGAGAACATCACAGACAATTAGGAGGCCTACATGGAACTGACCTAGGTCCTAAACACATGAGAAACAGTTGCATAGCTTAGTCTTCTTGTGGGACTCCTAAGAATGGGAGCACGGGCTGTCTCTGACTCTTTCTCCTGCTTTAAGGACCATTTTCCTCCTTCTGTGCTGCCTCTTCCAGCCTCAATATGAAGGAAGGTGCTTAGATTCACTGCAACTCGATGCTCTGTGGCTGATTGTTGTCCATGGGGGACCTGACCCTTTCTGAAGAGAAAGGAAGAGGAGTGGATTGAGGGGAGGGGAGGAGTGAGGTTCAAGTGAGGAACTTGAAGGAGAGAAGGAGGGGAAACTGTGATCAGGATTTGGAAGAAAGAAAGAATAAACATATACACCCACAGCACCTACATTTACAAATACAATATATATATATATATATATATATATATATATATATATATATATAACACATACATGTATATTATGTATATGGACATGAAGTTAAGATAAAGATGGGAGGCAGGGAGTGAGGACAGATAAGCTAAAAATAAATTTTTTTCAAAGAAAAAAACAAAAAGATTATAAAATAGAATATAATATTAGAATAAAAATGTACTTATATTAGGTTAAAGCTTCCCTTAACTTGCTCAGCCTTCTCTGAGATGTTCTTTCTGAGTTCATATGTTTAGTGGTTATGCCTGGCCGTATTTTACTGCTTATTACTATAAACAGCGTGTAAGAGTTTACAAGATACCAGTGAACACAAGACATGTTTGGAACTCTCTTAAACTGGGAAGTTCTCTACCAGGAGCTAACCTGAACCTGGATATATGACCTTGTGTCTGTAATCCCAGAGGTCAAGACAGGGGGATTTACCATGAGTTCCAGGCCATCTTGTCCTATTAGGTGAGATCTTATTTAACCAAACCGAGACCCACAAACAGAGAGGGGGAAAAATGAAAGGAAGGAAGGAAGGAAGGAAGGAAGGAAGGAAGGAAGGAAGGAAGGAAGGGAGGGAGGGAGGGAGGAAGGAAGGAAGGAAGGAAGGAAGGAAGAAAGAAAGAAAGAAAGAAAGAAAGAAAGAAAGAAAGAAAGAAGTAAACAAAACAGAGAATGAAGGCAAGCTGAGCTGCAAGGCTAAGCCCTCATGTAGGCATCGGAAGTGCAAACGAGCTTCTCTGGCCAGGCTTACCAATGTGGCTATCTCTTTCCGACTTCATCAGCAGCTGGCCTGATAGACCTTTCCTAGCTTCCTTGGTTCCAACCCCTTGTTTAGACCAAATCCTTAAGATCTCTCATCTGATTTCGCAGCAATTGTGATTCCTTCCAGTAAGCTTAGACTTCCTTCTTTTATCAGAAGCCAGACTTATCTGTAAGAATCTACCTCAGAGCCATTTACAACCATGTGTTTTGTCAGGCACTGGGAGAGGTGCATGCTTTGGTGGTGGCAGGGGTGGGGGTGGGGGAGGAAGCAGAGGAAGGTGAATCTTTGAGTTGGAGACCAGCCTGGTGTACAGAGTGACTTCCAGGACAGCCAGGGATACAGAGAGAAACCCTGTCTCAAAAAAAAAAAAAAAAAAAAAAAAAAAAAAAAAACCCAACAAAAACCAACCAGCCAACCAACCAAACCAAACCAAAACATAACAGCAGAACAATAAAAACCACCAGTATTTACCTCCATCATGTGCACCCCCACACATGCACCCCCACATGCTTACCACACACTTGAAAACTAGCTTAAAATCACATCAATAATGTACTCCTTATGTCCACCTGAATTAAACAGCACTGTAAACTAGGAAATAAGATCTGAGATGAAATCATGGTGCTTCATGTTCAGAAATAAATATTTGACTCTTTGGAGAATACTTCAAACTGACGTCAAAGTTTTTTTTTTTTTTTTTAATTGTATTGAAGAGGGAATGTAATATGAAGACTAAAACACTTGAGGATGTTTAGGTATCCTTTTAAATATGTTAGCATGATAAGATAAAATTTAGCCTTCAGACTTTTGCAGAGCAGTTAAGGTAGTGGGTGCTGGCAGATAATCAAACTAGGGCCCACTAATTAAATTGTGCCGCAGCAGATAACAACACAGCTGCTGAGGCCCAGCAGAGTCCAGGATTGTCACAAATTGCTGTTGCTTATGGAGCAGAACAGCAGTAGCTTTTCATCTGAACTTTCTCCAAAGCAGAGAGACATTTGTGCATGTGCACATGCTTACAGGTGCTTGCTAGCTCTTTCTAAGCAATTTTGAATGGATGTTTGGGCATACTTAGCCAGCTTTGGAGTCTTTTCCTCTCTGCCTAAATTTGTGAGGTTAAAATTAGAGCCCTGACATCCTATACCCACAGGAATCAGGAATGTGCATAAACATTGTAGGATACATTTTGCTTCTCCTTCACAGACTAATATGGTTCTTATCTGAGTTCTAACCCACAGATGATAGCTATTCCTTAAGCCATTTCCTGTGCTGTCCTTTCTCCACCGACATAGTTGGTGCAATGACGGGAGCCGTGCCGCACCCAATGGCATCCATTGTGTTGTTAACTAGGCTAAGAGAGCCCGGTACCCCTACGGCCAGGTTCTGCACATCTTCTAGGTCACCCGGCTCTGCCCAGCTTACCAGAGACCCACCTACGACCAGCCCACCTGCGCAACCTGCGAGATGTCATGAGACTTCAGGGTTCCCGCCAAACTCCAGAACGCCTGCGCAGAAGACTGGGGGCGGGTTTTCCCTTCCTTTATCCCCAAATGCTTGTCCTCCATTAAACAGTCGTTCTAAGCAGAAGCAACCATGTAGCCTCGGAGTTCTTTCTTCCCCCACTCCCTTAGTTTCATTTCAGCTTCGGGCCAATCCTCCAGGAACCCCGTCCACTGTGGGCAGTGGACCCCAACAATTTTCCAACAAGCATTTTTTCTATAAGTAAATTCACTTCATATGGAAAAAGCTATGCTGAGAGATTTCTTCCAAACACTACAGCTGTACAAAGATAATCGAGACTATAATTGCCACACTGAACACAGAGGAGAAAAACCAGTCAGATAAAAGTTGGTTAAAGTGTTGAATGTCCTCAGTCTTAAACTTTGTATATGATTCTTCAACTTTAAATGTTTATTCACCAGTCTGCCAGTGTATAAATGAACAAGAACTCTAAAGTAGACTGTCTAAGGGACTATTCTCTGAGAACCTGGGTACAAACATCAACTTGTTTTTAGCTGTTGGTGGAAAAGGGAGGGGTGTGGTCCCTTCCATTTTGTTCTTTTGCATGCCTCTAGGTCTCGTGACCAAATGCTTAAAGACAATTACAACAATCACAGTTGACTAATTAATGACCTAACCCCCTGGCAGACCAAAGTCCAAAAGAACAGAATTTTAAAAAATTTTTTTATTAGATATTTTCTTCATTTACATTTCTATCCTGAAAGTCCCCTACATACTCCCTCAGCCCTGCTCCCCAACCTACCCACTCCCATTTCTTGGACCTGCTATTCCCCTGTACTGGGGCATATGATCTTCCAATACCAAGGGCCTCTCCTCCCATTGATGGCTGATTGGCCGTCTTCTGCTACATATTCATCTAGAGACACAAGCTCTGGGGGTACTGGTTAGTTCATATTGTTGTTCTTCCTGTAGGGTTGCAGACTCCTTCAACTGCTTGGGTACTTTCTCTAGCTCCTCCATTGGGGGTCCTATGTTCCATCAAATAGATGATTGTGAGCATCCACTTCTGGCATAGCCTCACAGAGACAGCTATATCAGGGTCCTGTGAGCAAAATCTTGCTGGCATATGCAATTGTGTCTGCATTTGGTGGCTGATTATGAGATGGATTATGGTGGGGCAGTCTCTGAATGGTCCTTCCTTCTGTCTCAGCTCAACCACTCTGGAAATCAGTCTGGCGGTTCCTCAGAAAATTGAACATAGTACTACCGGAAGATCCAGCAGTACCTTTCCTGGGCATATACCCAGAAGATGTTCCAATAGGTAATAAGGACACATACTCCACTATGTTCATAGCAGCTTTATTTATAATAGCCAGAAGCTGGAAAGAATCAGATATCCCTCAACAGAGGAATGGATACAGAAAATGTGGTACATTTACACAATGGAGTACTACTCAGCTATTAAAAACAACGAATTTATGAAATTCTTGGGCAAATGGATGCATCTAGAGGATATCATCCTGAGTGAGGTAACCCAATCACAAAAGAACTCACATGATATGCACTCACTGATAAGTGGATATTAGCCCAGAAAATTTGAATAACCAAGATACAATTTGCAAAATACATGAAAATCAAGAAGGAAAACCAAAGTGTGGATACTTAGTTCCTCCTTGGAATGGGGAACAAAATATCCATGGAATGAGTTACAGAGACAAAGAACAGAAAATTTAATCGGTTTTCACGATGTATGGTTGGCTTAGCATTGGGCATAGTACCAGACATTGTGGGAATAAGTCAGTTACTAAGAGAATGAATGTAAGATTTTTCTACTGCTGTTTATCCATATGAAATCCATGATGTTTGACTGTCATATTGACACTATTTCCTGAGTCCTAACCATCAGAAGATTGCTTAGCATCTGGTTGGAAAGGGAGGAAACGTGAGAGTACACAAGGAAGATAGATGAAGTAGTAGTCAGAACTCAGCCAAGCATTCTTACATACTGCTAACACAGAGGGACAAGGAAGTAGGGGCTGCTGGTGTAGCTTTCTGATGAAGAACAGTTGCTCAGCGTGAGAAGCTCTGAATTTTATTTCAATCACTGTCTAAAAGAAAGAAAGATGCAAACAGAAAGAAAGAAAATTATGCCAACAATGACAGCGTGTAAGATGGATGTAAGATGAGTGATGTCAAAAAGTACTTGCATATACGAGTTAGATTCTGATGAAAATGGAAAACAGAGGAGGCAAAAAAAAAGGGACATCACAAATGGGATAATGTGAAGATTTTTATATTTGGAGTTGATATGATTAAAACTTCATCTTACTCTATTAATGGATATCTCTATATGTAATTAAATGGAGTAAATGTTACAAGCCAGATCTTAGTTATTAAAGGATATTTACCAGTTTCTGGAAATTCAGATAACAAATATCACATTTCAAATCTTGGGCAGGACCATTGACAATGCACTACTCCTAGGAAGAAAACATGGCCATCTTGTCCCGCTGTGTGGAGGCAGGTGGTGACAATAGAGATGCTTGCCCCCTTTCAGAGATAAAGGGAGAGCTTCAAATTCTTTAATTCCAAAGAGCAGCTATAGAGTAACAGTTGAGAATAGTCTCTGAAATGACCGTAAGGAAAATTCCAATTGCCTCAATGATTAGAAGTAAGACTTGAAGTCAAGAAATTCAAAGCCTGTTTACAAAGCCATGCCCTTTACACTTATTTAAGGACACATGTGATCACAGGCACACAATCGGACAATCCTGGCAACCACGGGGCACAAAGCTTTTCATTAAGACCACTGAAGTCAGAAAAGAGAAAGCTGAGTGGCAATAACAGCCAACTAAATGCACGCACAATAATAAAAATGTCTTGTTAGCACAGAGAGCAAGAGAGCGAGCGATGGGGGTTGCTACTGACTTTCTAATAATTCTCAAAGAAAGTCAACAAAGTATCGATTGCCATGTAAAAGACCATCTATGTCCCATCAATTTGGCAGATGACAAAAACATATTCTCAAGAGTAAATATTAAAACATAAAGCACATGTCCTTAGTAAACTTGGATGGATTGTCTATAATCAGATTTAAGTAAGAATAACTATATCATAATAAAATATAACTATACCACATAAAATACTTCATGACACCAGAACAAGCAAAGGTGGCTTGGAACAGAACCCTAATGGCTGGAAGCATTATAATAAATAGATGAACAAGATTACCTCTAACCAAAAAAAGCTTCTCCACAGCCAGTGTAAGAATCAACAGAGTGAAAAAAGGCTGTCTAACGAATGTAAGAAGACAGCCTGTCCCTCTGCCAAGGCCTTAGAATCTAGAATACAGAAGGAGTTCATACAACATACTGGCAAAATCAAATATGCTGATTTAAGGAAGGACAGAAGATGCCAATAACAGCACCACCAGCCAACAAGAACATGTAAACACAAAGCACAACAGTTGCCTTAGTCAGGGGGGTTGAATTGTGTTTCCCTGGTGGCTAGAATGTTGGACAATTCTAAAAATGCTTAGTAATCATTTGTGACGTCATTCTTCCTTTGAGAACCGTCTGCTCATTTCATCTTCCATTTCTTGGCTGCAATAATTGGGAGGTTTGAGGATTTACATTTTGCAGTTCTTTATATATTTTGCATATTGATTCCCTAGGTGAAGTGTAACTGCCAAGGTTATTACCCCCCCCCTTTTTTTGAGACAGGGTTTCTCTGTATAGCCCTGGCTGTCCTGGAACTCACTTTGTAGACCAGGCTGGCCTCAAACTCAGAAATTCGCCTGCCTCTGCCTCCCCAGTGCTGGGATTCAAGGTGTGCGCCACCACACCTGGCTCACATTACTCCCATTTTATAGCCTCTCTGTCTCTATGGCCTTTGGAAGAATATTTAGAGGATATAAACATATGATATAAAAACATAATTACACCATCAACTAATTAAAAGATATTTCAGGTGATTTTCATGAATTAGTGTAAAAAGCTCTTTAAAAGATCATGTAGTGAGGCTGGGGAGATGAATGAGTGGTTAAACACTATCTCTGCATGAAGACCAGAGTGCACATCTTCATACTGCCTAAGAAACCAGGACTGGAGTGCTCCTCTGTAATCCCTACAGTAAGACAGGAAGCAGACACAGGATAATCCCCAGAGGTTCATTGGTCAGCTAGCCTTGAGTATGCAGAAATAAATACCAAAAAATACCTGTCTCGTTTACTGTGCAGAAGGATTTTAACTTTTCAACCCCAAGCCAGAATGACTACCATCAAGAAAACAACTGACAACCAATGCTGGTGAGAATGTGGGCAAAGAGAAACCATTTTTCATGGCTGATGGGAGTATAAACTTATGTAGTTGCCTTAGAAACCAGTGAAGCCATTTTATTTTATTTTATTTTATTAGATATTTTCTTTATTTACATTTCAAATACTATCCCGAAAGTTCCCTATACCCTCCCCCTGCCCTTCTCCCCTACCCACGCACTCCCACTTCTTGGCCCTGGCATTCCCCTGTACTGGGGCATATAAAGTTTGCAAGACCATGTTCCCAATGATGGCCAACTAGGCCATCTTCTGCTTAGCTAAAACTAGAGCTGGCTGTACCATTCCTGGGCATATACCCAATAGGCTGTGTGCCTGCTGTAGAGATAAACATGTTCACCAGTCGTGTTTACTGAGGTTCTATTCACAATAGCTAAGAAATTCATTTAAATGTCCACCAACAGATGACTAAGGAAGATGTACAGAGATACAGTGAAATTCTATTTAACCATAAAGAAAAATTAAATCATGACGTTTTCAGGAAAACATACATAACTGGGAAATATTGTGGTAAGTATCACAGACTCAGAAAGACAAACACTGCACTTTTTCTCTTACATGTGAAATTTAGTGTGTGTGTGTGTGTGTGTGTGTGTGTGTGTGTGTGTGTGTGTGTGTGCTGAAAATATAGAAGGACCATGAGAGGGAAAAAAGGTCATAGTGTAGATCTGGGGAAGGATTATAAGAATAAAACTCAGGGCTAGATAGATGCCTCAGTGGTTAAGAGCACTGACTGCTCTCCCAGAGGTCCTGAGTTCAAATCCCAGCAACCACATGGTGGCTCACACACATATGTAATGGGATCTGATGCCTTCTTCTGGCATGTCTGAAGACAGCTACTGTATACTCATATACATTAAATAAATAAATAAATAATTTTTGTTTTTTTTTTTTAGAAAAAAGAATAACAGTAGCAGAATACACAGATTGGAAGATGGCTACTGAGGCAGGAGAGGAGAGATAGGCAATAAGCAGTGATACCAGAGGGGAACGGAGGAAAATAAGCTAAATAAATAAATAAATAAATAAATAAATAAATAAATAAATAAATAAAAACAAAGCTAGTTACTTTGCATGATAATTAAGAACCCTAGTAATTAAAAAACGAAGTTCTGCAGAAGATGGGGCAAAGATCAAGTTTTTACATACCGTTGATGGAACTATAAATAAGTATTTCCATTGCTAAAACCAATATGGGGGATCTTGGGAAAACTAGAAATAGAATGACAACATGGTCCAGTCATCCTGTTTCTTGTTGATGCAGAAGAAATGGCATCAGTGTTCTATCTAGCAAGACACTGAAGAGCTGTGATTACTATAGTACTCTTCACACAACTATAAGGCAGAGACAACCTAAGCACATGTCAACTGGTCAATAGAAGAATACAATCATATGCACATGTATACAGACAGATACATAAGTATGTTCACACATGCACATATGCATGTGCATATGTGCACGCACACACACACATTTACATGGACTTTGAAAGGTGTGGACCCAATAACTCTAACACATTAGGAGGCTGATGGTAAAAAGTGGATAATGGGGTCAGGTAGGAGATGCATAGGAAATCCCTTTACCATCTGTATTTTGATCCCCAAGTGCTTCTTAGAAAGAAAGGCACATGCCTAAAGTCCTAGGCACTGAGTAGGCTGAGGCAAGGAGATGCTGCAAAGCAAGGAATTCAATGTTAGTCCAGGCAACAGAGTGAGATTCTTTCCCAAATAACAACAGCAGCAATAACAATGATAAAAACACAGCTGCTAAAGAAGGAGGAGGAGGAGGGGGAAGAAGAGGAGAGGAAGAGTTGGAGGAGAAGAGGGAGGAAGAGGAGAAGGAGGAGTCAGAAGTGGAGAGAAAAGAAGAAAAAATTAAAAGGAAAACTATCAGTAACCCAATGATTAATCTTCCTCCTTTGCTTTCCCTCATATGTTTGGACAGTGAATTAAAACATCCCCTTTAATAATCCCTCCAACACTGATAATTGTGTACTCACAGCACAATGTTTCAGTCACGAGAGCCGGAGAAAGCAAGATTACAATTCCTTCCTTTAATCAACTTAGAGACTTAGGAAATAAGAAAACCCATCTCTCGTCTAGTATTGTAAGCTCATGAATGCACCAAGAACCGTGGGACACAGGCCTCCACCAAATACTCCAGGTTTAATTTGTGATGAGACTAAGTACTAAAGTTTTGATAGTTAGATAAATGGAAGCCAGAAGGTGGATGCGATGGTGAAAACAAAGAAGTAGGTTCCAGATATGATGGTTTATCAAGCATGTACATAGCAGGTCAGTATGTGGAGGACATACAGGAACGGTGGGGAAAAGACAAGTAGACTCTTGTGTGTGTGTGTGTGTGTGTGTGTGTGTGTGTGTGTGTGTATCTATTATCTATGTATACGGCCTGAGTATGAGTGTGTACATGTGTGTGCATTTACCTATGAGGTCCAGAAATGCCAGATTCTCTGGAACTGGAGCTACAAACAGCTATGAGCTGCCTGATAGGACTGCAGGAAACTAGGGTCCTCTGCAAGAGTGGTGTGTGCTGTTACCTGCCGCACCATCTCAGCATACAGATTGGATTATTTTAAAGCTTAAGTTTATGTGGAAAATGGAAAAGGAAGCATCATCACGATGTAAGATATACCAGAACCCATAGGGTTTTTTTTTACACTTTCTAAATGTCAAATTGTCTCACTCTTTCTGATACTGCGAGGCATAAGGATGCATACTATTGAAATGTTAAACTGCTCAGTGCAACAGTTACTTTAGAAGGTGCATATGAATACAGTCTTGCTGATGCTCCTGTGATCGGACCTCAAGCTCAGATCTCATTCTCTGTTGGGGACACAGTGTTTGTAACCAAGGGACATTTTAATACCTGCAAATGTCACACATAGACCCGTCTCTTTACTTGAAAACCTTCACATAAAATATATTTGGACCCATGGAAGAAGTTACAGAGACAAAGTTCAGAGCTGAAATGGAAGAGAGGACCATCCAGAGACTGCCCCACCTGGGGATCCATCCCATATACAACCACCAAACCCAGACACTACTGCATATGCCAGAAAGATTTTGCTGACAGGACCCTGATATAGCTGTCTCATGTGAGGCTGTCAGTGCCTGGCAAATACAGAAGTGGATGCTCACAGTCATCTATTGGATAGAACACAGGTCCCCTAAAGAAGGAGCTAGAGAAAGTACCCAAGGAGCTAAAGGGGTTTGCAACTCTATAGGAGGAACAACAATATAAACTAACCAGTACCCCCCCAGAACTGTGTCTCTAGTTGCATATGTAGCAGAGGATGGCCTAGTCAGCCATCAATGGGAGGAGAGGCCCTTGGTCTTGCAAAGATCATATGCCCCAGTACAGGGGAATGCCAGGGCCAGGAAGCAGGAGTGGGTGGGTTGGGGAGCAGTGTGGGGGAGGGTATAGGGGATTTTCAGGATAGCACCCGACTGCTCTTCCGAAGGTGATAAGTTCAAATCCCAGCAACCACATGGTGGCTCACAACCATCCGTAACAAGATCTGGCTCCCTCTTCTGGAGCAACAGCTACAGTGTACTTACATATAATAAAATAAAATAAAATAAATCTTTAAAAAAAAAAAAAAGAAATGTTATGAAAATATCTCTATGTGATATGTAGGTTATAGGAATTCATCAAGTAGCTTAGTTGTTAATGTAAAGATATAATAATTCTCTGTAAGCTTTTGGTAATCATACAGTAGCTACATTCTCTGTGGTGCAACTAGATTGCTAGTACTAGTGATATATGCTATCTTAGAATCAAACTGTGACTTATTTAAAGATATTTTAATGATGCTGTATTATAATTTGACAACAATGTCAGGATGATTATTTTAAAGCTATTTTACAAATACACTTTTAAAATTTATGAGTAATAAAGCAATTGACTATAATTGTGTGTGTGTGTGTGTGTGTGTGTGTGTGCACATGCCCATGCACATGCACATGCATGCATAGCCATGTCATGTCGAATGTATCAAGTTCAAAACATAAATTCTAGTTTTATTGTTTAGCTTCCATCGTATTGAGACAGGGTCTCTTGGTATCTATTTCTGTGTACTCAGGCTATCTGGACAATGGGTATTTGGGGATTCTCCTCTCTCTGCTTCCTGCCTTGCTGTAGAAACACAGAGATTACAGAGGAGCCTGGCTTCTTAGGGAGTCTGAAGATTAGAACTCTGGTTTTTATGTTTGCATAACAATCGCTTAAATACTGATTCATCTCCCTCTTCATGATCTATTAAAGAACTTTTAACATTTCGCTTCCCATTAATTTAGCTGTATTGATTTCACTGTTTTCATAAAATCATCCCCAAATATCTTTTTATTAGCTAATGGTATAATTATCTTTTCATACTATATATTTATGTCCTCTCAATACTTTTCCAAGGGCCATAGAAGTATTAAAAGACAAAGTTGGGCTGGAGAGATGGGTCAGTGGTTAAGAGCTCTGACTGCTATTTCAGAGGTCCTGAGTTCAATTCCCAGCAACCACATGGTAACTCACAACCATCTGTAATGGAGACTGATGTGTGTGTCTGAAGACAGTGACAGTGTACTTACATACATTAAATAAATAAATAAATAAATAAATAAATAAATAAATAATAAATATTTTTTTAAAAAGACAAAGTTACAGCAAACTAGTGTTACAGATATTGGTTTCACTTGGGATCTAGCATCTTGTGATAGCCTGGGTTAAATCTTGTGATAGCCTGGGTTAAATCTGCGTTGGTGTTAGTCATGGCACCATGTGCTGTAATCCATCATCTATGAGCCTGAGGCAGAAGTTCAAAGTTTGCTTGAGCTATGTAGAAAGACCCTATACTGTCTCGAAAGTAAAATTGTAAATGCCCAAGTCTACCACAGAATGGGGAGGGGGAAGGCTCATATTCACAACTAGAGTAAAAGAAATGGCATGCAGAACATGGAGTGAACTACATAAATAACTGTGGTGGTTTGAATAAGTATAGCCCCCATAGACCCATGTGTTTGAATGTTTGGTCCATAGGGGGCACACTATTAGAAGCGTGACCTTGTTGGAGTAGGTGTGGCTTTTGGGGAGGAATTGTGTCACTATGGGAACAGGCTTTGAGATCTCATATGCTCAAGCTTTGCCCAATATGACTCTCAGTCTCCTGCTGCTGCCTGTACAGCTCCTTCTCCAGCCCCATCCCTGCCTGCATACCACCATGCCTTCTGCCATGTTGATAATGGACCAAAACTCTGAAACTGTATGCCAGCCCTAATTAAATGTTTTCCTTTAACTACTAGCATTTCTTTCTGCCTACTTATTCTTCTTCACTGTAGACCTGCATAAGAATGATCACTAGGGACTACATGCCAAAGTCAGTATTAGGCTTCCTTAAAATTTTCACTGCCAAAGGGATTAGTCTAGTCCTTTTAAATTTAGCCTCAGAAAAGTTCAGAGGACATCAGCAACATTCATTTCCAAATTATCATGAGAATGTTCTCCAACCCAGTGCTAATATTGTTCCCTTTACTCTAAGTCACCTATGACAGACCAGAGTGGAATCCAGTTCTAAGTCAGTGGTGAAAAATCATTCTTGTCTGACTTCAGAACTTTCCCCTCCTCCCTATGTGATGCTGAAGAGCTCCAGACTTTCTCAATTTTACCTTCGTTGTCTTCTATAGCGTGAGTCCCTCAGGTCCAATTTTGCCAGATTTCAGTTTCTTTGGAGAGAAATTTAAATTGAATTTAAACTAAGTGAAGAAGAAAATAACATCACCTTACTTACAATGTAATATATATAATATATAATATATATTGTATATACTATATATATATGTGTGTGTACTACATTGTCTGATCAAGTTGTATATACATATGTTGTATATATTATTGTATATATTACATATACTACATTGTCTGATCAAGCAGTTGTTTTATGTTATTTAGATAAATGAATTTTTAAAATTCAATTAACATTAGAAATAGAATAAATAATATATTGTCTAGACCACTCTTGAGGCCTGGAAACTGGGTGATACACCTAAGGTCATGGAGTGTCGCTGGGTACAGAAAGTGGAATGAGAAGTAGAAACTTCCTACTAACTTTCCATTGTGATCAGACCACAGCTCTTTACTCTGAGATCTAGCAGAAGTGGGGCCATTGAGAAAATCTGAAGGAATAATATTTCTCATATAAATATGCACAATAAGACACAGATCTAAAATCCAGAGCTCACACTTTGGCTGTGAAAGAAATCCTCCCAGATTCTCTTCCAAGTGTTCATTCCTTATTTTCCTCGAGTATTTTCCACAGTGAAACTACATTTTCTTATCACAGTAAGCACCCATACTGCCTTTATCCTTCACACTAGTCCCTAATAGCTTTGCTGTCAAACAGTGGTAGGGTTACAGTGAGTCAAAGTGATGTTTGTCCCTTAAGCCACTGAGTCATTCGAAGCCCACTTCTTAGGGAGCATTATAGTCACAGAAGCTCAGATTAGAAGGGACTGAGGACATCATCTGGTCTGCACGTTCCCTGAGGCATAACTCAGTCCTGATGACCACATATTCCATCACAGAACTGCCTCTCAGGCCTTACTGTACTGCCCTTTTTTCTTTCCTTACAGGTTGCTATTTAGCTCTTAAAAGAGTCATTGCTTCCTGGAAGTGGTGAATAAACTATTTAGAGCCACAGGATTTGAATTAAGATACTTTGTTTGCACATGCCAGTAATGCAAGTTGAGGCAAATTGTCTAATAATTCTGAACCTTAGTATTCTTCATTTCCAAGGTAGAAGATCATTCTCTACAGTGACAGAAGTTCAGTGGATAATATTAAAAATCATTATTATATACTAAAGAATGTAGAATTACTTCCCCTGTCCTATCCTGCTAAGCTACTAAAACATTTCAATGATGCTGTTTCCCTAATACTCTAATAGTTCATTTAGTCTCTCTCAAGATTTTCCAATTTCTTCAATAAGTTTCTTCCTACAGGAGCTCTTGTGAGAATCTCTGTGCTCTATAGTTCAAGGTTTGGCTGGTTTCTTTGTATAATTCACATAAATGTTCATCATTTCAGACATCAAGATAGATAAATCATCTGTCCATACTTGCTTGATATTTCCTGGATGTAATGTCAAATGAATTTCCTCATGTTTCCCTTTGAAAAATCCCTCATAAAAGTTTCCAAAAGTATTAGGGTCGGAAGAGTTCTCTGATTGTGTCAAAGGCTTCAAAGCTTGGGCCTTAAGTCTATTGGATGTGGAGTTGAAGAGATCATTCAGTAACTGAGAACTGGTATTCCTCTTGCGGAGGACTGGGCTATGGTTCCCAGAACCCAATCCTCATCAAGTAATTTATGACTACTTATAACTCTAGTTCTGCTGGGTGTGGTGGCGTTCGCCTTTAATCCTAGCACTCGAGAGGCAGAGGCAGGCAGATTTCTGAGTTCGAGGCCAGCCTAGTCTACAAAGTGAGTTCCAGGACAGCCAGGGATATCAAACCCTGTCTCGAAAGAAAAAAAAAATTAAATAAATAACTCTAGTTCCAGGGGATCTAATGGCCTTTCTGCAGCCACCTACACGTAGAAACACTCTCTCTCTCTCTCTCTGTCTCTCTCTCTCTGTCTCTCTCTCTGTCTCTCTCTCTCTCTGTTTCTCCCTCTCTCCTCTTCCTCTTTCCTCTCTCCCTCTCTTCTCTCTCCTCTCCCTCAATTTCTCTCCCTCTCTCCTCTCTCTGTTTCTTTTCTCTCTCTCCCTGTCCCTCTTTTCTCTTCTCTCTCCACTCTCTGTCTCTCAATCCCCTCCACCACCACCACCAGGCACATACCATCGATTTAAAACTCTACTAGCTGGCTACCATGTCCTTGGATTTTCCTGCTTATAGTCATTATCAAAGCAAGTCATCTTTGGAAAACACAGGAACATGTACATATCCAGGCAATTAACCTCCACTGGAATGTTGCTTTTCTAGATGTTTCAGTAGACCTTAGGATTTCAGTTCCATGATTGCACTGTGTGTAAACTTTCAGGTCCTTCAATCTCACAGCAGAGAAACTCCAATGCATTACTTTCCATCTGCTCCTCTGTTCTCCTTGTGTGATGTCAGCTGCTTTACCCAAACCTATTATTTCTTTAACCAATGATTATGAATGTTTATGTGGTTTAGCACTTCTCTATGGAACTTCAGATCCATATAGCTATTTCCAACCTAGTAGCATATCGTAAATTAAATTTTATTAAGTTCTTGGAATATATATATATATATATATATATATATATATATATATATATATATATATATATTCTCAAGAGACAAAATCATTGATGTGAGTCATGTCAGAGAGAAAGAGCGCTACAGAGATAGCATCTAGGACAATTTGGTCTTCATTGCTTGGACTCTTAAAAATGATTTTAAATTAGCTCAGAGAAGAAATATCCCAGATGATTGGTAAGAGCTGGCTGCTGGCTTGGCATGATGCTAAGCAGACATGTCAGCAAAGAGGCTGAGGATGCACTGTCTCTGGGGTAGAGTGGTCAGTAGTGCAATCAGATCCTATCTGTTTTCACAATCTCATCTTGTTCCCTGATTGTAATAATATATCATTTGCTAAGTAACCATGTCTAAAAATGAATTCCATAGCTCTACATGCAGATTTTTCAAATTGAACTTTCCTTTTTTATTAGATTTACATTAAAAATAAATACCCATGCTCAACTTTTATCTTCAACATGAGCTACACAATAATTTCCAGACAAGTGTTACATGAAAATGAGAAAGGATGTCAACACATGCTAACACTAATGATTTAAAACACAAAATAAGAATTGGTGTATAATACACTATTCTTCAAAGAATGCCTCACAAATGAACGGGATTTAAAATGTTAAAATAAGGATGCAGAATTGACTACTAGATAATGTTTGGAAAGGGATCTAATCACATACAAATGAAAAATATCAATTTCAACATATAAGTCAGTAGATTTTATATCTAATAGACAAATTTAATGCTGAGGGCAGTGGCTTTTAGAAACATACCTCATATCTTTTTTTAAAAAAAAAACAATACAAGGTCATAACATAATACAGAGCACCACATCAATGAAATAGATTCATTGCCAAAGCCATGCTAGAGAAATAGAAGAGAAACCCAGACTAGTAACTTTTTCTTTTTTTCCTTTTTTAATTATTATTACTAATTTTTATTTGTATGAATACACTAAAGCTGTTTTTAGACATACCAGAAGAAGGTATGGGATTCCATTACAGATGGTTGTGAGCCAGCATATGGTTTCTGGAAATTCAACTTGGGACCTGTGGGAGAGTAGTTAGTGCTCTGAACTGCTGAACCATCTCTCCAGCCTGATTTTATTTATTTATTTTCTAATTCTTTAAAATTAAGTATTTTCTTCATTTACATTTCAAATACTATCCAGAAGTCCCCTATACCCTCACCTGCCCTGCTCCCCTACCCACTCACTCCCACTTCTTGGCCCTGGTGTTCCCCTGTACATATAAAGTTTGCAATACCAAAGGTCCTCTCTTCCCAGTGATGGCCGAATAGGCCATCTTCTGCTACATATACAGCTAGAGTCACGAGCTCTGGGGGTATTGGTTAGTTCATATTGTTGTTCCGGCTATGGAGTTGCAGACCCCTTCAGCTCCTTGGGTACTTTCTCTAGCTCCTCCATTAGGGGTCCTGTGTTCCATCCAATAGCTGACTGTGAGCATCCACTTCTGAGTTTGCTAGGCACTGGCATAGCCTCACAAGACATAGATATACCAGGGTCCTGTCAGCAAAATCTTGCTGGTGTATGCAACAGTGTCTGCGTTCAGTGGCTGATTATGGGATGGATCCCTGGGTAGGTCAGTCTCTGGTTGGTCAGTCCTTTCATCTCAGCTCCAAACTTTGTCTCTCTAACTCCTTCCATGGGTGTTTGTTCCCCATTCTAAGAAGGGGCAAAGTGCCAGACTTTGGTCTTCTTTCTTCTTGAGTTTCATCGGTTTTGCAAATTGTATCTTGGGTGTTCTAAATTTCTGGGCTAATATTCACTTATCAGTGAGTGCATATCATGTGAGTTCTTTTGTGATTGGGTTACCTCACTCAGGATGATACCCTCCAGATCCATCCATTTTCCTAGGAATTTGATAAATTCATTGTTTTTAATAGCTGAGTAGTACTCCATTGTGTAAATGTACCACATTTTCTGTATCCATTCTTCTGTTGAGGGACATCTGGGTTCTTTCCAGCTTCTGGCTATTATAAATAAGGCTGCTATGAACATAGTGGAGCATGTGTTCTTATTACCAGTTGGAACATCTACTAGGTATATGCCCAGGAGAAGTATTGCAGGATCTTCTGGTAGTTCTATGTCCAATTTTCTGCCAGACTGATTTCCAAAGTGGTTGTACAAGCTTGAAATCCCACCAACAATGGAGGAGTGTTCCTCTTTCTCCATATCCTCTCTAGTATCTGCTGACACATGAATTTTTGATCTTAGCCATTCTGACTGGTATGAGGTGGAATCTCAGTGTTGTTTTGATTTGCATTTTCCTGATGATTAAGGATGTTGAACATTTTTTTTCAGGTGCTTCTCATTCATTCGATATTCCTCAGTTGAGAATTCTTTGTTTAGCTCTGTTCCACATTTTTTAATGGGGTTATTTGATTTTCTGGAGTCCATCTTCTTGAGTTCTTTATATATATTGGATATTAGTCCCCTATCTGATTTAGGATTGGTAAAGATCCTTTCCCAATCTGTTGGTGGCCTTTTTTCTTATTGACCATGTCTTTTGCCTTACAGAAGCTTTGCAACTTTATGAGGTTCCATTTGTCATTCCTCAATCTTACATCACAAGCCATTACTTTTCTATTCGGGAATTTTTCTCCTGTGCCCATATCTTCAAGGTTTTCCCCCACATTCTCCTCTATAAGTTTAAGTGTCTCTGATTTTATGTGGAGTTCCTTGATCCACTTAGACTTGACCTTATTACAAGGAGATAAGAATGGATCAATTCGAGCCAGGTGTGGCGTTGCACGCCTTTAATCCCAGCACTTGGGAGGCAGAGGCAGGCAAATTTCTGAGTTCGAGGCCAGGCTGGTCTAGAGTGAGTTCCAGGATAGCCAGGGCAACACAGAGAAACCCTGTCTCAAAAAAAACAAACAAAAAAACAATAACAAAAAACAAAGAATGGATCAATTCACATTCTTCTACATGATAACTGCCAGTTGTGCCAGCACCATTTGTTGAAAATGCTGTCTTTTTTCCACTGGATGGTTTTAGCTCCCTTATCAAAGATCAAGTGACCATAGGTGTGTGGGCTCAATTCTGGGTCTTCAATTCTATTCCATTGGTCTACCTGTCTGTTGCTATACCAGTACGTTGCAGTTTTTATCACAATTGCTCTGTAGTACAGCTTGAGGTCAGGCATTGTGATTCTACTAGAGGTTCTTTTATTATTGAGAAAAGTTTTTGCTATCCTAGGTTTTTTATTATTCATATGAATTTGCAAATTGCCCTTTCTAACTCAGTGAAGAATTGAGTTGGAATTTTGATGGGGATTGCATAGAATCAGTAGATTGCTTTTGGCAAGATAGCCATTTTTACTATATTGATCCTGCCAATCCATGAGCAAGGGAAATCGTTCCATCTTCTGAGATCTTTTTTGATTTCTTTCTTCAGAGACTTGAAGTTCTTATCATACAGATCTTTCACTTCCTTAGTTAGAGTCACACCAAGGTATTTTATAGTATTTGTGACTATTGTGAAGGGTGTTGTTTCCCTAATTTCTTTCTCAGCCTCTTTATCCTTTGTGTAGAGAAAGGCCATTTATTTGTTTGAGTTAATTTTATATCCAGCTACTTCACTGAAGCTGTTTATCAGGTTTAGGAGTTCTTTGGTGGAATTTTAAGGGTCACTTATATATACTATCATATCATTTGCAAATAGTGATATTTTGACTTCTTCCTTTCCAATTTGTATCTCCTTGACCTCCTTTTTTTGTTTAATTACTCTGGCTAGGACTTCATGTACTATGTTGAATAGGTAGGGAGAAAGTGGGCAGCCTTGTCTAGTCCCTGATTTTAGTGGAATTGCTTCCAGCTTCTCTCCATTTACTTTGATGTTGGCTACTGGTTTGCTGTATATTGATTTTATTATGTTTAGGTATGGGACTTGAATTCCTGATCTTTCCAAGACTTTTATCATGAATGGGTGTTGGATTTTGTCAAATGCTTTCTCAGCATCTAACGAGATGACCATGTGGTTTTGTCTTTGAGTTTGTTTATATATTGGATTACATTGATGGATTTCCATACATTAAACCATCCCTGCATCCATGGAATGAAGCCTACTTGGTCATGATGGATGATTGTTTTGGTGTGTTCTTGGATTCGGTTAGAGAGAATTTTATTGAGTATTTTGCATCGATATTCATAAAGGGAATTGGTCAGAAGTTCTCTATCTTTGTTGGGTCTTTATGTGGTTTAGGTATCAGCATAACTGTGGCTTCGTAGAATGAATTGGGTAGAGTACCTTCTGTTTCTATTTTGTGGAACAGTTTGAGAAGAATTGGAATTTGGTCTTCTTTGAAGGTCTGATAGAACATCTGGTCCTGTTCTTTTTTGGGGGGTTGGGAGACTATTAATGACTGCTTCTATTTCTTTAGGGGATATGGGACTGTTTAGGTCATTAATCTGATCCTGATTTAACTTTGGTACCTGGTATCTCTCTATAAATTTGTCCATTTCATCCAAGTTTTCCAGTTTTTTTGAGTTTAGCCTTTTGTAGAAGGATCAGATGGTGTTTTGGATTTCCTCGGGATCTGTTGTTATGTATCCCTTTTCATTTCTGATTTTGTTAATTAGGATACTGTCCCTGTGCCCTCTAGTGAGTCTGGCTAAGGGTTTATCTATCTTGTTGGTTTTCTCAAAGAACCAGCTGCAAGTTTGGTTGATTCTTTGAATAGCTCCTTTTGTTTCCACTTGGTTGATTTCAGCCCCGGGTTTGATTATTTCCTGCTGTCTACTCCTCTTGAGTGAGTTTGCTTCCTTTTGCTCTAGAGATTTTAGGTGTGCTGTCAAGCTGCTAGTGTATGTTCTCTCTAGTTTCTTTTTGGAGGCACTCAGAGCTATGAATTTCCCTCTTAGGAATGCTTTCATTGTGTCCCATAAGTTTGGGTATGTTGTGGCTTCATTTTCATTAAACTCTTGAAAGTCTTTAATTTCTTTCTTTATTTCTTCCTTGACCAAGGTATCATTGAGGAGAGTGTTCAGTTTCCACATGAATGTGGGCTTTGTATTATTTATGTTGTTATTGAAGATCAGCCTTACTCCTTGGTGATCTCATAGGATGCATGGGACAATTTCAATATTTTTGTATCTGTTGAGGCCTGTTTTGTGACCAATTATATGGTCAATTTGTAGAAGGTACCATGAGGTGCTGAGAATGTATATCCTTTTGTTTTAGGATAAAATGTTCTCTAGATATCTCTTAAATCCATTTGTTTCATATCTTCTGTTAGTGTCCATGTGTCTCTGTTTAGTTTCTGTTTCCAGGATCTGTCCATTGATGAGAGTGGGGTGTTGAAGTCTCCCACTATTATTGTGTGAGGTGTAATGTGTGCTTTGAGCTTTACTAAAGTTTCTTTAATGAATGTGGATGTCCTTGCATTAGGAGTGTAGATATTCAGAATTGAGAGTGCATCTTGGAAGATTTTACCTTTGATGAGTAGGAAGTGCCCCTCCTTGTCTTTTTTGATAACTTTGGGTTGGAAGTCAATTTTATTCAATATTAGAATGGCTACTCCAGCTTGTTTCTTCAGACCATTTGCTTGAAAAATTATTTACCAGCCTTTCACTCTGAGGTAGTGTTTATCTTTTCCTGTAAGCAGCAAAATGTTGGGTCCTGTTTGTGTAGCCAGTCTGTTAGTCTATGAGTTTTTATTGGGGAATTGAGTCCATTGATATTAAGAGATATTAGGAAAAGTAATTGTTGCTTCCTGTTAGTTTTGTTGTTAGAGTTGGGATTCTGTTCTTGTGGCTGTCTTCTTTTAGGTTTACTTTCTTGCTTTTTCTAGGGCATAGTTTCCATCCTTGTATTGGTGTTTTCCCGTTATTATCCTTTGAAGGGCTGGATTCATGGAAAGATATCGTGTGAATTTGCTTTTGTCATGGAATACTTTGGTTTCTCTATCTATGGTTATTGAGAGTTTTGCTGGGTATAGTAGCCTGGCCTGGCATTTGTGTTCTCTTAGGGCCTGTATAACATCTGTCTAGGATCTTCTGGCTTTCATAGTCTCTGGTGAGAAGTCTGGAGTAATTCTAATAGGCCTGCCTTTATATGTTACTTGACCCTAACTGCTTTTAAAATTCTGTCTTTATTTATTGCATTTGTTGTTCTGATTATTATGTGTCAGGAGGAATTTCTTTTCTGGTTCAGTCTATTTGGAATTCTGTAGGCTTCTTGTATGTTCATGGGCATCTCTTTCTTTAGGTATGCGAAATTTTCTTCTATAATTTTGTTGAAGATATTTGCTGGCCCTTTAAGTTGAAAATCTTCATTCTCATCTGCTCCTATTATCTGTAGGTTTGGTCTTCTCATTGTGTCTTGGATTTCCTGGATGTTTTGAGTTAGGATCTTTTTGCATTTTGCATTTTCTTTGATTGTTGTGTCCATGTACCCTATGGAATCTTTTACACCAGAGATTCTCTCTTCCATCTCTTGTATTCTGTTGCTGATGCTCTCATCTATGGTTCCTGATTTCTTTCCTAGGGTTTCTATCTCCAGAGTTGTCTCCCATTAGGTTTTCTTTATTGTTTCTACTTCCATTTATAGATCCTGGATGGTTTTGTTCAATTCCATCTCCTGTTTGGTAGTGTTTTCCTGTAACTCTCCAAGGGATTTTTGTGTTTCCTCTTTAAAGGCTTCTAGCTGTTTACCTGTGGGGTTTTTTTTTTCTGTATTTCCTTCTTAAAGTCCTCCATCATCATCATGAGAAGTGACTTTAGGTCCATGTCTTGCTTTTCTGGTGTGATGGTGTATCCAGGACTTGCTATGGTGGGAGAGTTTGGTTTTGATGATGCCAAGTAACCTTGGTTTCTGTTGCTTCTGTTCTTATGCTTGCCTCCTGCCATCTGATTATCTCAAGTGCTTGCTGCCCTCAATATATCTGATTGGAGCCTTTCCTTTATAATACCAGTTGATTCAGGGCTTCTCAGAGACCAGCTTTCTCTGTGATCCTTTTGTTGTGGGCTCCTGTGAACCTGAGATTCTGGGTGTGTCAGAGTTCTTGGCAGTCAAACTCCTCTGAGACCCTGAAATACTATTGTGACCCAGCTCCTGTTATCCTGGGATCCTGTTGTCCTAAGATCCTGGGTGCATTACAGTGCCTGGAAATGGTGTCTCCTTTGAGGAGCTTGGAGCTGTCTGGTCTGTTCAAATCCAAGGTAAACCAGAACTCATCAAAGGGAACCTGAGCCTCTGGTCAGGAAGGGCTCTGGTGTTCTTGTTCCTGCTGTCACAGGCTCATCACAATTGAATTGGAACTGATGTTGTGTTCTTCTCACCAGTGATCCTAAGATCATGTGGAGCTTCCTCTGGGGACTGTGAGGTGTCCACTGATTCCATGTCCATGGTGAACTGGTGCTGGTGCAGACTGGCCCTGGTCAGGCCAGGTTTTCTGCTTCCCTACTGCTGTCTCAGGTCCCACACACGCAATTGGATTGGAACCAATGTTGTGTTCCACTCACCAGTGATCCTAAGATCACGTGGGGGTGTCCGCTGACTCCGTGCCCTAGGTGACCCAGTGCTGGCACTGACTGGAATGGACTTGTGCCCCTCTATTAACTTTTTCATATCCAGCGTCTTGCATGCTTTAGGGTCTGTGCACAATCAGAGACACTTCACCCATAAGAATGAATGTGTTATTATATAAAATAAAACTAAAATTAGTTTCATAAATTATTGGATTATCCTTGACTGGAATGAATTCACTGAGTGGAAAGAACAAAGAAATTATGGGGACACAGAGAGTCAATTGACTGGGTGAAGTCAACGTAAAGGAAGCAGCCTTCACTTATACCCCAAAACCAACCTCCACAAGTAAGTATGCTGCAGCCTCAGGACCACATCTCTCTCGCTGTGAATTTTCACTTTCTCTGTCTCTGTCTCTCTCTTAATAATTAATTAACTTACATACCCCTCCCTTCTCTCCTTCCAGTCCCTCCCTCTTTCCTTCCCTCTCCCCTATTCCCACTCTTTTTTTCCTCAGAGGAGAGGAGACCTTCCATAGATATTAATCCACCTTGGCAGACCAAGTTGTAGCAGGCCTGGGTACATCTTCTTTGGTTGAGGCTAGGCAAGGCTATCCAGTTAGGGGAAGGTGATCTAAAAGTAGGCAACTCAGTCAGAGACAGCCTCTGCTCCTGCTGCTAGGGGTCCCACACAAAGACCAAGCTATGAATCTGTTACATATGTCTAGGGGGTCTAAGTCCATCCCATGCATGCTTCCTAGTTGGTGGCCCAGGCTAGTTAATTCTGTATGTTTTATTGTGGTGTCCTTGACCTCTATGGCTCTTTCCATCCTTTCTTCTCTTCTACCACAAGATTCATCAAGCTTCACCTAATGCATGGCTGTGGGTCTCTGTGTTTGTTTCCATCAGCATCTGGTTGAAGAAACTCAGATGAGAGTTATGCTAGATTCCTATCTGCACATATAGCAGAATATGGATAATAGTATCAGGGGTGGGATCTCTCTCATAACATGGGACTCAAGTTGGGCCAGTCACTGGTTTGTCATTCCCCTAGTTTCTGCTCCAGTTTTATCACTGCATCTCTTAAAGGCAGAAAAAAAATGTGGGTTCAAGTTTTTTCCCTGCCTTGGTATGTTCTTCTCTCCATTGGAAGTCTTGCCTGTTTACAGGAGGTGACTGTTTCATGTCTCATATTTTCTATTGCTAGGAGTCTTAGCTAGGGTCACCTTCATGGTCTCTGGAAGTTTTCATTGTCCTGGATTTCTAGCTTGTCCCAGAGATATACCCCGCCTCTGATTCCAGCTCTCCCTCTCTCTCTTCTTCTCCCTCTCCCTCTCCCTCCCCTTCCCCTTCCCCTCTCTCTCTCCCACAATACACCCCACAATTGATCCTTGCTATTCTCCTCTCAATCCCCTCTCCTATCCAGTTCCATCCCTATGTCCACCCCAGATATCTTGTTTTATTTTCCTCTAGCAGCTGTTGCTGTTCTGCTCTGGAAGTTGTCTCCCACACCAATGCATTCAAGGCTATTACCCACTTTTTCTTCTATTAGATTTAGTGTGTCTGGTCTTATGTTGAAGTCTTTGATCCACTTGGATTTGAGTTTTTTGCAGGGTGATAGATATAGATCTATTTTTTTCATTTTATGGGCAAACATCCAGTTTGACCAATATCATTTGTTGAAGATGCTTTTTTGTTACACTGTATAGTTTTTGGCGGCTTCGGCTTCTTCTTCTTCTTCTTCTTCTTCTTCTTCTTCTTCTTCTTCTTCTTCTTCTTCTTCTTCTTCTTCTTCTTCTTCTTCTTCTCCTTCTCCTTCTCCTTCTCCTTCTCCTTCTCCTTCTCCTTCTCCTTCTCCTTCTCCTTCTTCATTCTAGTGTCAATATGTATTCAGATTTACATCTGGGTCTTTTATTAGATTCCATTGATCAGCTTGTCTATTTTCATGCCAATAACATGAGATTTTATTCCTATTACTCTGTAGGACAACTTATGATCAGGAATAGTGATACTTCCAGAAATTCTTTTGTTGTGCCGAATTGTTTTAGCTATCCTGGGCTTTTTGTTTTCTTCATATAAAGTTGAGAATTGTTCTTTTAAGGTGTGTAAAGAATTGTGTTGGAATTTTGATGGGAATTGCATTGAATCTGTTCTTCATAAGATGGCCATTTTTATTATGTTGATCCTGCTGATACCGGAACATGAGGGATCTTTCCATTTTCTGAGCATGCACCTTCTAGGAAAGATGCACTTCTTGGTTGAGAGTCTGGGATCTGTTCCTCTCCATCCTCATATCAAAGCAGGGACCAGGCAAGATCAACTGCTTCTTTCCTATGCAGCAGGGAACATGTTTCCAGATGAATGGACAAAGGTAAATTCTTTCATAAAGTCTGGCTTGATTTTCTCATTAATTTATCTCACATGTTCTACCCTGAATTCTTGACAAAAACTTACTACATATTAGATAGCTTTATTTTTTATTTGCAAGCATAATTTTAAAATTTCATATGCCAAGTATAACAGCAAGCAAATGAAATGTGCTCAGTGTGCATGTTCTCTGTTCCAGGTTTTGACACACAGATCCAAGCTGCTGATTTGAAGTAGGAATGATAAATTTATTTTTTACTGGGCCTGAAGAATTAATGTTAGGGAAGGAAGCTCCTTAAAACTTTATAAACATGAAGTCAGTGATGTAGACAGATGCTTGTCCCTTTAGAATCCTACAGAAAATTGGAGGCATACACACATTAAGACTGATAGTTATGTCTGAATCATCTAAGTCTAAAACTAGCTAATGCCATGTATGGCGAGAATTCTTTTAAATGTAGTTATTTTTAACACCTCAAATGTTAGCACCTTTGATACATAAACCATTCTTCTTAGGGAAGAATTTTTAATTTGAAAAAATAACTTTTTTTTTCTACAAAACATTGGTTTTGATTTCTTCTTTTGGCTAATATCCACTCATTAGTGAGTTCATATCATGCATGTCCTTCTGGGTCTGAGTTACCTCACTCAGGTTGATATATTCTAGTTCCATCCATTTGCCTGCAAAACTCAGGATGTCCTCATTCTTAGCAGCTGAGTAGTATTCCATTGTGTAAATTAACCACATTTTCTGTATCCATTCTTTTGTCATGGGACATCTAGGCTGTTTCCAACTTCTGGGTATCACAAATAAGGCTGTTATGAACATAGTGGAACATGTGCCCCATGGTGGGGTCTTTTGGGTATATTCCCAAGAGTGGTATAGCTGGGTGTTCAGGTAGATCTACCTCCAATTTTCTGAGGACCCTCCAGATTGATTTCCAGAGTGGTTGTACCAGTTTGCAATCTCACCAGCAATGGAGGAGTGTTCCTCTTCCTCCACATCCTCTCCAATGTGTGTTGTCACCTGAGGTTTTGATCATAGCCATTCTGATTGGTGTAAGGTGGAATCTCAGAGTCATTTGCAATTTCTCTGATCACTAAGGACTTTGAACATTTCCTTAGGTGCTTCTCAGCCATTTGATAGTCCTCAGTTTTGAGTTCTTGGTTTAGTTCTATACCCTATTTTTGATTGGGTTGTATGGTGTTTTGGTTATTAACTTCTTGAGTTCTTTATATATTTTAGATATTAGCCCTCTATCTGATGTGGGATTAGTGAAGTTTTTTTTCCCCAATCTGTATGTAGGTTGTCCTATTTGTTTAATTGACTCTGTCATTTGCCTTACAGAAGCTTTCCAGTTTTATGAGGTCCCATTTATCAATTCTTGATTTTAGAGCATGAGCCATTGGAGTTCTGTTTAGAAATTTCCCCCTGTGCCAATTCATTCAAGGCTCTTTCCCGTTTTCTCTTCTATTAAATGTAGCATATCTGGTTTTATGTTGAGATACTTGATCCACTTGGACTTGAAGTTTGTACAAGGTGACAAATATTGTCTATTGTCATTCTTCCTCATACAGACAGCCAGTTAGATCAGCACCATTTACTGAAGATGCTTTCTTTTTTCCATTGTATATTTTTGGTGTCTTTGTCAAAGATCAACTGTGTGTGGGGGGAGGGGGCTGGGAGGGAAAGTGGATTGGGAGGGGGGAAGGGGAGAGGGCAACCTGATCTGGTGTTAGATGAGGGAGAAGGAATGAAGCCCTGAGGGCCAATAGAAATAGTGGAAACAGGTAACCTCAGGAGATAGGAGGTTGGGGGAATCCTCTAGAGTTCACCAGAGACCGGGGAGGTGAGAGATCTCAGGAATCACAGGTAGGGACCTTAAATGAATTACTTGACAGTAGAGAGAGGGAACTTACAGAGCCCACCTCCAGCAGGAAGACAAGGTGTCAAGTGAGGGATGGGGTTGCCCCACCACAGTCAGAACTCTGACCTATAATTGTTCCTGTCTGAAAGAATTACAGGGATGGAAATGGAGAGGAACCCAAGGAAGGGAAGATCCAGCAACAGGCCCAAAGTGGGATCCAGCACAAGGGGAGTTTCCAGGGTCTGACACTGTTTATGGGGCTGTGAAGCACTCACAAAAAGGGACCTAACATCACTGCACTCCAGAAGACTCAATGAGCAGCTGAAAGAGTCAGATGCAGATATTTGTACCCAACCAATGGACAGAAGCAGCTGACCCCTTTTGTTGAATTAAGAGAAGACTGAAAGAAGCTAAGGAGAAGGGTCACTCTGCAGGAGGACCAGCAGTCTCAATTAATCTGGATCCCCAGATCACTCAATCACTAGACCACCAAACAGGCAGCTTACAGCAGCTGAAGTGGGACCCCAACACACACACAGTAGAGGACTGTCGGGTCTGTGTTCATTCAGAGATGATGCACCTGACTCTCAAGAGACTGAAGGCCCCAGGGAGCTTGGAGGTCAGGTGGGGTGTGTGTTGGGGACATCCATGTGGAGCCAGGAGATGGGTGGGTAGGAGGAGGGGAGGAGGAGGGGAGGAGATATGGGATATGGAACAGTCGGAAAGTGGATGGGGGAGGGGAATAAAATATGGAGTGTAAAAAAATAATTTAAAAAAAAGGAGAGAAAAAAGATTGGTTTTGTTCTTATTTGAGTTGCTCTACCCAGATAGGAATTATGAGTACATAAGAAGCTCACGTATTTGTATCCCGGGCTTTGAGTGCCTAAGACTAGGGCCTGCATTAACAGCCTCAAAGGCTGTTTTGGGACTTAGGGTTATGAAGTTTTATAACCCTAAGTCCCAAAAGGTAGACTTGAAGCTCTAGACACAGATTGGGGGTCTTAACCAATAGTTGCCACAGTGCTTGAGAGCTAATGGCTAATTGGCTTCCACCTGGCAGCATTTGCTGATATTGATGCTTGCTCTATTGGCTTTCAGATTTGGGTTGGTCTAGTTTTTCTCTGCTGTGCTCACATTCCTCTTGCTAGAATGGGAATATTTAAACATTTATATGTTAGAATTGTGTGTATGCCAGCTCTTGGGCTGCAGGGACCTTTCATTTTTATGTATTTCTGCCGTTTAGCTTCTCCTAATACATAATACCTGATGTGCTACTAAGTTTGACTGATTGTTTAATGAACAATACATAGGTCAATCATCGAGTGAGAATGCAAAGCCAGATGAATCTTAATGATGTTAAATTTATTTGATAATAATAGATAAGGACCACTAGCCTGGGTTTTCCTCTTAAGCAGCTATCCAAGGCTCAAAAATCAGATCGGTTAGCTGGACAAGCCATAAGTCACCTTGTGGTCTGTGCATAAATTCCTAAAACATTTCCTGGAAATTATTAGTCTAGTTTTCTCTAGTTCTCTGCAGTCAAAGAACCGAGTTGACCATTGACCAACAGTGTGCCTTCCTGGTAAGTCATGGTTCAATGACCTGGCTGTTTAGAAAGGATCACAATCACAAATCCTTTCATCTTCTAAAATGACCTTCAATTGGTGGTTTTGTTTACTCTTTTCTCTAAACGAGTTTTTTAGAGCAACGGCTAGAATGACAATATAAAGGCATTCAAAGTGACCTTGAACTAAATGGTCCCTATGATTCATGGAAATCTTGATGAAACTGCCACTACTCTATCGGGATCATTTTAAGAGTATTTTTCCGATTATGGCTAAGGAAGCAAATAAGTGCAGCATTCTAGTCCTTCATGATCAGATTCACGAGTATTCTAATCCTTCATGATCAGATTCACGAGTATTCTAGTCCTTCATGATCATATTCATGAGTATTCTAGTCCTTCATGATCAGATTCACAAGTATTCTAGTCCTGCATGATCAGATTCACGAGTATTCTAGTCCTGCATGATCAAATTCACGAGTATTCTAGTCCCTCATGATCAGATTCACGAGTATTCTAGTCCTTCATGATCATATTCACGAGTATTCTAGTCCTGCATGATCAGATTCACGAGTATTCTAGTCCTGCATGATCAGATTCACGAGTATTCTAGTCCTGCATGATCAGATTCACGAGTATTCTAGTCCTTCATGATCATATTCACGAGTATTCTAGTCCTGCATGATCAGATTCACGAGTATTCTAGTCCTGCATGATCAGATTCACGAGTATTCTAGTTCTGCATGATCAGATTCACGAGGGTGTGATTCCATGGTTTTACAAAGCAAAGTTTTGTTTGTTACAACTTTCTAAAGCCCTATGTATGGACTTTCCAGCTCAGTCTGGGTGTGCAACTTTGTATTTCTTTTTGATTGAAACAGGGTCTCATAACTTAGGCTGACCTGAGACTCACTATGAGACTAGCCTGGCCTAGATCTTACAATACCCTAATGTCTGTTTCCCACGTGCTCGTGTTACATGTGTGTGCCAACATTTCCAGATTACAGATTTCAATTGTGACTTTTCCCATGCACAAATTAGAACTTGTTTCTGTCTGATTTGTATGCTTGGGTAAGGTCTGCTAGGCATGGCCATACTGTTGAGGAATCAATCTCTGGGAGGTTTTCATCATGCAGAACTGGAAGGCTGTCAGTCATTAAATAACTCCTCCTTTCCATTTCTCCAAGCCTTGAACAAATGCTATTTCACTTTTTTTTGACTATTTTAGTGATCACACACTAGTTGAATAACACATTTTTTATTCTTTTGATTTCTGACAGCGTATTTCAGATAATCTCCTCAAGTCTCCTTCACATGTTACAATTCCCTTATTTTTAATGGTAAAAGAGGATCCATTGCATGTGTATGACACACACTATCTACCCAGGCATCCATAGGCATTGACATTGTTTCCATGGTAATGTCCATTGTGGACATTCTGTTCTTTATTTTCCTTGGTTATCTTGGGATGATGAAGAACTCCCATGAACACCTGTGTACAATACATGTCTTCTAATATTACATGCATGCCATCATTAAGGGTCAGTCATATCTCTCTTGATTCTTCAGGAAAATGATATGTTTTTAAATAAAACTAAAGTGATATTCTGAGTCTTAAGAAAGGGTAGAGTTAATAATAATAGGGGTGACTAAAACAACTTAACAAAACATGTTCTTATTATAGTCCACAGCTGTGTTTCAGAACTTTCTGTCAGACTGGTCCTTAGCAACATCTGGGTTTTTTGTTTGTTTGTTTGTTTGTTTTGTTTTGTTATTTATCAGTGAGACCCTCAAACCTTAATCTATATTTTTAAACTGTCATGCTTGTATGTAATGCCTCATAATTACACCCACTCCCGAGGCCCCTTTAACTCCATTCCATTTCCACCAATACTTTCCTTCTGTCAGTTAGTCCCCTCTGCCCATTGTGTCTCTTTCTTTCTTTCTTTCTTTCTTTCTTTCTTTCTTTCTTTCTTTCTTTCTTTCTTTCTTTCTTTCTTTCTTTTTGCTTTTGTTTTGCTTAGGTTCCATGCAGGAAGCCACAGTTTCTGTGTGTTCATGATGTGATGGCCATGCTGTAACTAGATTTGGCACCTTGCCACACTCTATTGATGTGAACTGTAGCAGTGCCAATAGACTTCTTAGGTAACAAAGTTAACTGTGGAATTGCCTTGGAGAATTTGAAATGGTGTGTGTGTGTGGGGGGGAGTCTTTAGCACACTATATATTGGTGATGAGAATAATAAATTTTGACTCCACTGAAACACATTTACAAAATATTGTTAATGGCCTAATAACCATACATGTTCTATACACTATTGAAATTTTGTTCCTGGTAATAATTTTTGAATCAAAATGGCCCATTAAAACAAGATGATCAAGATGGACTAGCAAGCCATCCAAATTTCAGGATGCTTTTCTGTGCTCTGTGCCACAGTAGCAATTTGTGATCAAATTTCCTCTTCATTGAGCTGAATAATAAAATTGACACACAAGCTCATGATGATTCTTTTGCCTAAATCCTGTTCTGCTGTTGCTTTGCAACCATTTCTGGCAGTATTAAGTGAGAACTGGCTGAAGCAATATGAAAACTTTGCACATGGAGTAGAGCCCCATCACTATGAGAAAGTGAAGGCCAAGTCAATATTCCCTCTGTTTTATTGAATCTGGAAGCAGGAAGAGCTATTTCTGTCCCTGGGTTGATCTGTGGGTTGGGTCAATAAGCAACATCTTTGCAACAACTGTTGACCAAGATTTAGGCAAGCTCTGGAGGCCACCCAGCCCTCTTTAGAGCACAACGTGGATGCTGGCCCTGATCTGGCCAGTGAACCAGTGGAAAGGTCACTTTGCTGAGAAACCAAAAGCAAACTGAGATTTCTGCAGCTCCTGGGCCTTAGGAGGGTCCTGGGGGAAGGAGCCCTCCTGCAAACAAGCTCCTGCTTAATACCTAGAGTGTTTAATTCCTATCAAAGTTAAGCTTGCTTCTCGGCAAGCCCCAGTCTACAGATGTACACACCTTAGTTCTAAACACTAGTGTCTGTGTTCCCAACCATGCTATTTTGATACATTCCTGGCAGTGAGGCTGATGGTTCCGAAGGGATTTCCATTTCTGTCCTGAAGGAACTCACAACTGAAAGGCGGCAGAAATAATGATTTGAAGAAGATTGTGTCAGCCCTTGGTTGTATATTCAGATGTCTGTGTGTGCATATAGGTTGCTCTGGTCTCTAGTTCTCAATGAGTCCAAGACTCTGGTTTGCACTTCTGACTGATAGATGTTCTTGTCTTAATTTTGGGCAGACGGTACAGTTGAAACTTAACAGTGTATACCAGTGTCCCAGTGACAATGTATAATGACATCAGAAGTTATAGGAAAGGACCCTGGACGTTCACTGTTACTCTGTAAGGCCAAATCAGTGACAAGGAATACCACTTCCTGACAATGGAAAATTAATATATATTATTTTGTAGTCATTCACCTTTAAGGAAATATTTTGCACCTTTTAATTAGACTGCATGGATGAGCCATTTACCATCACAGAGTGATAACTGACAATGATTTTCATGTCTATTCACATTAATGTATAAGGGGTTAGACTCCTACCTTGATATTATCTACTGAGAAACAAAATCTTTTATTGAGCCCCGATGCTGGTACTACACTGAACATCAGGGAGTGCAAAATGTTTGTGATAATTTTGCTTGTTTCATTGTGGCTTCTTATCAATAGCCATTGCTTCCAGGTGAACGTGAGTTTACCTTTTTACCCACATAACTGAATTAACTAACAGCATCCACACAATATTGATTTGATTGTAAATTAGTCACATTATAAAATTCTAACATATTTGCTACTTACTAACAAGATAACAGTTTTGTCCCAATGTATTAAATAATGTTCAACTTTAGAACATTTCTCACTTTTATTTCATTATTAAAACCATAATATGTATCATTTAAAAAATAGGATTGCTAAAGTTGGGCAAGGTGGTGCATAACTTCATCTCAGTACTCAGGAGGAAGGAGAACTGTGAGTTCAAAGCCATCATAGGATGTGTGGTGAGGTTCTGTCTCAAACACATACATAAGTGGATGTATGCATTTGTATGTGCATGTGTGTGCATGTGTGTATGTGTTTGTTTGTTATAGTAGCCTCGGCATGCAGCCAATTATTTGTCTCAAATACTACTTACAATTTTATCCTCACTTTCAGTATATTCTTAGGCCAGCACTGCTCTAAGACCTGAGATCTAAAAGTAGGAATGTTCATCTTTCTCTTCCATTTATCTTTTTTCCAATTTTTATTAGATATTTTCTTCATTTACATTTCTAATGCTATCCTGAAAGTGCCCTATACCCTCCCCCTGCCCTGCTTCCCTACCTACCCACTCCCACTTCTTGGCCCTGGCGTTCCCCTGTACTGCGGCATATAAAGTTTGCAAGACCAAGGGGCCTCTCTTCCCAATGATGGCCTTAATCCTTTATTTAGCCTTACTACCTATGCATATTTCAGATTCAATCATGGTGGTAAGACCTCCCCTTCCCTTGACACTGTCTATTCTGTCTGTCTATTCTGTCTGTCGTCTGTCTGTCTGTCTGTCTGTCTGTCTGTCTGTCTGTCTGTCTGTCTCATCCTTCCTTAGTCTCCTTGTTTACTCATCTCTACTCCAATAACCTCCACCCACATTTATAAAGGTATGAGCAGAATTTCTTTACATGTATAAGTGCAGTGACAGTGCAGATGTTTCTTGCGGTAAAAAACAATACACGACAATTATTTCAACTTCTGCTTCAGAGTCTATAATTTTTAGCACATAGTTAAATTACAACATAAATGGGTAAATGCATCCCTAGCGTCATATACAGAGAGAGTCTAAGAGACAAAAACACATCTGAGGGATCTATGTGAGCCCTTCTACCACAGCAACAAATGAGGCAGGCATATCTCAGGGCAGGAAACTCAAGTGAATGAACCCATAATCCCATAGAGAGAAGAAAAGCGAAGGCAAAAGGAATGTCATTATGAAACCGGGCGAGTGTCCAAGGAAGAGAAACATAAGGAGCACAATTGTATGTGCAGGAATGAGAAAGACTAGCTTGTAAAAAGGGATGCATCTTGCAGGGGACTTGCAATTACCCAGGTGAAAAAGATGGAGTGGGGACATGTTCTCCTAATAATCAGGGAGAGAAAGCTGGTAGCTAAAGGCAGATGCCTCTAATGTGTCCTTCTCTCTTTCTGTTTTTGTTTTTGTTGTTGTTGTTGTTGTTTGTTTGTTTGTTTAAGTGCAAATGCTATTCAGAAGTCAGACAGGCTACTGTTTGAGTTGGCTACACCAAACGAGTAAGTGGCAGATAAGTAATGGGGTGTACTTTCTTTTCATATGTAAATGTACCGAAGTGTGTACTTCTAATCTTAGTGATTCATGGATATGATTATGTAATTCTTGGGCCCCATCTTTAATCTACTCTGCAAGACAGAAAATCTGTTTCTCTGTCCAGAAAGAATATATGTTATTATTAACATTAATGTGACATGTAATAGTGTTTGCAGTAATGTATTGTATATTACATTAATGAAAAAATTAATATCAGACAAGGTAGAACCTTGTTAACTAGCATCAATTCACTTTAATTGTTATAGAAATACTTAAAAGCTAACTACATTAAATATGCCACTCTAAGACTTACAAAGATAAATATAGTCATGGTATCTAGGAATATAAGAAATCAATTTACCACAGTAATAACTAGGTATCAAGAGATTCAATGCTCTTCACCAACACATGGTGGCCGAAACTGGCAAATGTTACAGACTGATTAGGGAACAGCCAGGGTCATACAGTGTGTACACTAATTTGTGAGTGAAGAAGGATTGTAGCCAGGCCTCATAAAACAGCCCAGAGGAAGTGAAAATCACTTTTGTGTTATTTATTTTCTCCTCCCTCCCACCCTTCTTCTTTTTCTGAAACTTCTATTTAACAGACATGAGGTTTTTATTCATTTTCCTGCAACCGGTGTTTGAACTTCTGATTCAAGCCCATTGTTTTAGATCACTTACTTGATTTTGACAGGACCTTTTATTAAATTTTACTTATTCATTGAACCGATTGTGTGTGTGTGTGTGTGTGTGTGTGTGTGTGTGTGTGTGTGTGTGGTGCTGGGGTTGAAGCATGGTCTTGCACCGTAATACCACTGGGCTGCATTCTCAGCTCTTCAGGGTGTTTGACTTTATCTTAGGCTTTTTGTAAAGTCTGGCCTGCACTCCTTCCCTCTGCACAGCTCCTTCCCTCTGCACAGCTCCTTCCCTCTGCACAGCTCCTTCCCTCTGCATAGCTCCTTCCCTCTGCATGGGATTTCTGCCTCTACTTGTACTGTTTTCCTAATTACCTCTGAGATTTTTTTCTTTTGCACTCTGGCATCTCTTTTTCATCTCTGTTCGTTAAAAAGCAACTTTGATCTTTCCTTCACCCAATTTCCCTCCAGTGCTAGGAAATCCTTGGCTGTTCCCTCCCATTTCAGCCTTCTGCCCCAACTTAGGACTGTTGAGAAATAATCAAGAAAGGGGAAGAAAGACAAAGATGGAGGAACTTGGAGCCTGGCTGGAATTTCATCTTTCCCCTACTTTATATTATAGTGTTTTTCTCCTTTGTGTTCAGTTTTTTTTTTCTTCCATTTTTAAAACAAGCAGATGAAGCATGTATTTCCTAAGGCTTTTCTGTACACTCTTGGTTTTTGTTGAGCCCTCCTCCCACCCTCCTTACTCTTCCTCCTGTCCCTCTCTTCTGCTCTTGGGGCTTACTTCTGTGACCCTGTATCTCATGTCCTTGGAGACCAACGTGCACTCAGCTTTGATGAATGTGCCAGTTAGCTGTGCCCCCACAGTGGTCTATGTGTGGATGGCGGAAACAACTCCCACTGTGACTGTATGAGGAGTGGATTCACAGGGACACACTGTGAGACCTTGATGCCTCTTTGTTTGGTCAAAGCCTTGTCACAGGAAACAACATGTAAAGACACTGATGACAGATATATTTGTCACTGCTTGCCTGGATACACAGGTGGCTGGTGTGAGACAGACAAATGAACACAGTATCAACCTCTGCCAATTTCAACGGGGAATGTGCCAAGCCATCCTCAGAAGATCTATATGGACACATTGCTGGCCTGCCTTTCTTCAGCTACCTTGGAACCTCGGGCCATGTTTGTATATGTCAGCCTGGATTCATAGATAGGAGCCTAACATAACTGTCCACTGAGAGGTTCTACCCAGCAGCTGACTGAAACACATGCAGAGACCCACAGCCAAACAATCGAGCAAGCCTGGGAGGTCTTGTGGAAAAGTTGGGGAAAGAATTGAGAAACCCAGAGGGGATGGGGACCCCACAAGAAGACCAACAGAGTCAACTAACCTGGACCCTTGGAGGCTCCTAGAGACTGAACCACCAACCAAAGAGCATACAATGGCTAGACAGACCTAGAGCCACCCCCTACCCGCCTCCGCACCACCACATATGTAGCAGATGTGCAGCTTGGTCTTTATATGGGCCCCCCAACAACTGGAGCAAGGGCTTACCCTGATTTTGTCTCTTGCCTGTGGATCCTGTTACCCTAACTGGACTGTCTTGTCTGGCCTCAATAGGAGAGGATGTACCTAGTATTGCAGTGACTTGATGTGCCAGGATGGGCTGGTTCCTGAGGAAGGACCTCCCCCTTTCTCAGAAGGGAAAGGGAGAAGGGATAGAGGGAAGAGGTCATGTCAATGGGGGATCTGGGAGGAGAGGAGTGCTTTAATCAATATATATAGTGAATTAATTAATTAATGGAAAACAAACAAATGAACAAAAAAAGCAAAGGGTTAGACCCTGGGAGACAAGGAGATTGGATTGATTTGTCAGATTTGTGTGGCTGTGTTGACCCATCACAGTAAACGTTACATCTTGCCTTTGACCTTATATAAGAGAAAAAGTTCCATCTCATTTAAGTAGCTGTTAATTTTGGATTCACAAATGTAATCCCACATCAAGCATCATACAAAACCAGCTCCAAACCTGTAGGTATAAATGTAAAAGAAGGTATCACTGGATCTTTCAAAGAATCAGAACAAGAATACACATTTGCAATGATAACCAAAGATCTTTATTCCTGTCTTCAATTTCATACAATCACATTGGAAAAATAGTTGTGTCTACAAATGTACTTTCAGCAAAGGAAGCCAATAAGACAAAATATTGTTGTGAGTGACTACGGGAGAAGTATTTACTACTGGAAATCAAGCACTCCACTTAGCTTCTACTTTACACATCCATAGCACAAGCAGAAAGGGGAAGCTCCAGATTGGACCATGGGCTTTTCCTAGCTGAAGTATCTCTGAAGTAGCCTTTGGGGATTGCAAATCCTAATGGGAGAGATGAATCCATGAGAGATGTAGTCCCTATCACTGGAGAAATACAATTCTGAAAATTCTCTTGTCACGTAACTCCTTTATCCATTATTTGCTATTCCCCTTCGATATTTTGCCTTATGTAACAGAGCAGCCTATCTGCTTAGCATTTAGACTTGTTCACACTGATATGTTCTGCTCTGTTGAATAGTTAACTACATGCTATAAATAAACACATCAATTTTCCTCAATTGCTACCCTTGCAGAAAGCTTCAGATAATTGCAATTAATCTAGTATCTACTTATCATTAAATATATTTTTCTTTGAAAGAATATATAGCATATGAAATTATAAGCATTTCATGAACTACAGATGGATTTTAGAATGCTCAAATAATATTTACAATGTAAACATCACAGTTATTACATAAAGAAAACCACAATATTCACAACACATTTTATTTGGTTTTGCTATGGAAGTTGTTTTCTTGAATTAGATATGTAGAAATCATAATGTAATCACGTGGTTGTTTTCCTTCAAGAATTCTAGAAAAAAAAAGAGAGAATTGGTGCTTTAAACAAAAACAATTATTAAATTTGTATTATATTAGTTTCATTCACTCACTTAGTAAATATCAATTTCTCCTTGCCCTTTATCAACAGCCTCTGATAAGATTGTGTCTAGCTGAGTCAAGAGAGAACTTTTCAGAACACTGACTGTTACAAAGGAATGGGAGGGTGAAGAAGCTCTCTTCTTTTAATCATTAACAAAGAAGCATTTGTACCTTTCTGGGGTGGACTGCATGTAGGAGGGCCTGCAGGATTTCTTCTAAGCCACCCTTCCATTATAAACATGGTCTTCAGTAAACGACCTTACACATCACAAGGAAATCTAAATTTACATTTTAGTGTCTGCCATATTCTTTTTCTGGCAGAAATAGTTCTCTTATAAAGCAATATTATTTATTTATTTCGTTGTTGGGCATGGAGACCAAGGCTTTTTTGTAGGCCAGGCAAGTGTTCTACCACTGAGACTCCCAGCCTAACTCTCATCCTTGAGCCAAGGAATGTCTACATATGATAATATTGTTCTGGCAACCTCCTTGCCCCATGCTTCCTTCATAGACAAAGAGATACTTAATCTAATTGATGTAACAAAATACCCTTGTAGATGAATTCTGAAAACTTGTTGGCTCCTGCTAAGAGCGGAAAATAGCTTTGTGTGGGCCAATGGCAACTCAGTCTCACTTTAATTTCTGGTGTGGTCATCTAAGATTTTAGTGAGACTCAGTTGCCATTGGCCCACACAAACCTATTTTCCTCTCTTATCCAAGTCTGGAATTCTGCCTACTTTCATGTATTAGAAACCAAGTTCTGCCGGGGCCAGCCATTCCCATCCATTTTGTCTTTTCATGGTTACTTCCGTGCGAAGTGGTTCTATCAGAAGCCATTTTCTCCAGAGCCCACTGTACAGAAGTGTACTGACTTTATGTTTTGTTTTGTTTTAGGCACTTTTTATTTTAAAAAAAATTGTTAATATATAGACATCTCATTCTCTCAAAAAATTCTACAGCTATACAGTTGCTTGCTATGATATTTGCATAGGAAACGACCACAACACAAAAATAAGGGAGGAAGCAGCAGAGCAGCAGCCGAGTTATGACTTTTGACACAACTATACAACATTTTTTTCTTCTTGCCAAGTATTGTGAGTGGGTTCCGATAAAATAATGAAATTATTAGTGAGTTTACATAACTCATGAAAGAATATACCTTATATCCACATTTATATAAAAACAGCTGTGAAAACAAGACTATACCACTTCATAAAAGAAAAAAAAGTATTTTTTTCTTTTCCTTATTAAAAAAATCTTGCACAGTGAACATTGCTACAGTGTCTCTTCTTACTTGACAGGTCAGACTTTGATTTTTGTCCCATGAAGTTTGCTATGTTTGAAGGAATAAAATTGAACCCAGAATAGCTCGATATGGCCATCTTTGGACTAAATCTTAAGTTAATAAAAGCAGCATGACTTGAGTTTCAAAACTAAGACACTTTCCCTCAGGGTGTGACTCGGGATCCACTGTGTTTGAATCTTACAAGGGAGAAGGGTAAATAGACCAGAAGTACCCTACAGAGGCTAAACTCTTTATGGTGAACAGTAACTTTCTCAAGATGAGAGCTGAGCATGTAGCACCTTAAGGCATTCACTGAGATGAGCTCTGCCTCCGGTAGAGGTGTTATGTGGGCTAGATAGTATCTCTGCCTAGATGGTGTTGGTGTTGTAGCCCTAAGATGTTTTTACCCACTGACTTGCTCCTGCACCTATTCTTCACGGTAGCTGTAAGGACACAGTACGGGTGCACTGGCATGCTCACCTCTGATCTTCAGCTCTGCCCAGAGGACTCTTCTGATCATTTCTCCAGCTCTTCAAGAAAGTCTGGAGAATCTCCCTCACTGCTACGGACCAAAAGGAAAACACACATGTTAAAAAGCTCAGCTGAGGAATGTTCCAAGGAAACAATTATAACACCATGATTAGGTGATTATTGACATTCTGCAAGACACATTGGGGATCAACAATGGTCTCTGCAGCTAGTGAATGACCATGAATTGTTCTGAGATTATACTATCTAAAATCAGCCTTATGGAGCCATCATTTAGTGGGCAAGGAGGATACACTTGTCTGGTTTCAATTAAATAAAATTATGCTTAATACTCAGCATGTAAGCAAAGACAACTGGAATCAAAGCATTGGATTTCCTGTCCCTGTGTCCACTATTTATATACTATACAGACACATGCTTTTAGAACTAGAACACACAGATGCATCGTGGATAAATGTGATAAGACAGGGTTCTTGGGTATAAATATGCATGACAAAATCAATTACTGCACTTTACATATTTTAAAAGTGAACACTTGATTAAACCACTCCCTGATTCAAAATAGCCATTGTTTTAAACTCTGATGACAGTTAATTCAAATGAAGGAACCTTTAAACAGTAGAGTTCCCAGGTCAGCATCCCCAGAAATACTGTTTTCTAGTGGCTTTGGGCTGACATTTGTTTATCAGTATTTTAAAAGTATGATGAAGCCTGACACAGTCAAAACTGAGAATGAGTAAGAAGTTCACAGGGAGCAGACAAAAGCACACAAGGTGATGGGGAAACAGAACAGTCTCCAAATAGAGCTTAACATTTCAAGGTTATCTACACGTCTCCACACAACGAGTTATCTTTCCCCTACCTCCTCTTTCCATTCAGGATGGAGTTCAGGTATTTCTTCACAGCCATTTGCTTTCTGAGGCGGGTGTAGTTATCTGTGAAGACGGCATCAGAGTGTCGTTTGATTGGCACAGGGTCTTCTGAGATACTGCTGCTAAAGAAAGCAAGAGCAAAAATGATGGTAAAACATCAACAAGAAGTAGAAGACCGAGTCTGTAATCGCCCCCCCCCCCCGAGTTTAGCTCGGTTTGACTAGTTTGTAAATGTTTACTACTTACTTAGGAAAAATATATTTAGAGTAAATAAATACCAAAACCTCTATCTCACCCTAGGTGGGTCCGATGTGTTTTACTCAATGACATGAATTATTATTTTTTTCTTTAAACAAAAAAGAACATTATCAAAGAGTTCTGAGCCTTGAACAAGGTAAATAAAATTCTAGAAAGAAAAATAAAACTTGTTGATGGAGTGTTTGTTAAGTAACAAACAAATAAACAAACAAGTACCTGATCCGTTTGCCAATGAGTGACTCAAGGTATTTTTTGGCAGAAATCTGACCCAGAAGTCTGCTGTAATCACTGGTGAAAACTCCATCAGCATGCCTGGCATTTCTAAAGCAAGGGAGCAAAGACAATGATTTGCCGGTAACAGTTTCTTGTAGAGACATCCTAACTTTTCAATGGCAAAGAAATCTGCTCACAAAAACTTAAGCATTAAAGGATATTCTTAAAGCCATAGCAAAAGGGAACTCTAGTCACCTGGAGCACGATGTAAGCTGTATGTCTCTAGCCCAACACCTTGAAAAAAAATGGGCTGGTTTAGATATATAGTTTATTTTTGTTCCATGGTAGGATATTTCAAATTAATTTTTCTAATCAATATTGAACTAAAATTCATTTATAGTTTCTCCATATCTAGGTAGTTTTTATGTTGCCTTAAATAAAAATATATGCAATGAAAAAAATGTGTTAATTTGTTCAAACTCACCAGTATTCTATATCTTTTGTTATTCTTTTCCATCAAAGTAATGGGGGGGGGCACAAGTCTGTCGCAATAGAGAAGATCTGATATCTATTCGTGTACTTTGTAGGTGCATGAGAAACCTTTTATACTTGGTCTTCAGTGTGACAACTTTGGTCTGCTCTGTAGCACTACTCTAGACAAGCAGCTGCAGGAGGGGACAGCACTGTCCTGTCCCTTGACTCTTATCTGGGGGGATCTTTCCTTTGTATCTGTTCCCTCATGAAATCCTAACTGCTTCAATTTTATCTGGGCTTTGTCTAATTATCTGAGCCACTTAAATGATGCTCAAAAGAGTATAAATAAAGACAAATAACATGTTTAGATATATAGATAAATTACATATTTATCCTGCTTTTTTTTTTTACCACCTTTACATATGGATATCTGAAAGAGTTGCTAGAGATATTAACCAGACTGAGAAGTATCATTAAAAAGCTATCCCTTTAAAAGATAAAACTAGAATATTTAGTCTTTCAGATATGTCTCCTAAGTAAGATAAACAAGAGTGAACTTACCTGGACACATCATAATAGGGTGTGTCATTTTCTGCTAAGGCATTCTGCAAGATGTCAGAGTCTGCTTTTAAAGAGACTTGGTCAGGGTCACCTGCTCCCTCAAACTGCACCCTGTCATCCAGCCTATTAAGGAAAAGAAAATTCCACTAGACATGCAATAAAGTTTTATCTTGAAGGTGGTATTTATGGTCTGGCAACTACTTGAATCCAGAGAACAAACGATTGGAACATATCCGTTTGCAAGATAAGGACAGGATAATTTGACTCTATGGCTTCCACATTTAATGAGGATATAAGTAGTAATTTTGTGTGAGCTCACAAAAATGATGTCATTCAGCTTGTCCAAGCTTTCTAAACCAAACGTAATTTCCACTTAATTCAATTCTAGTGAAGCTTTAAGCAAAGCGCACTGTCCCGGTGTATGTCACGCTGTCTGTTTGTGAAGCAGCATTAAGAGGTAGAACAATTTATACAAGATATAAACATATCAAAAGCAAATATTAAACACAAAGCCTGATACTTACTCATAGAAGTGGTGGCATTTAATATCCATTGTCAAAATACATGATGGAAGCAGTGTGCCACCTGCTTGTCTTTTTCTTGTCCCCTATTGTGTGTCACAAAACTTTACATCTCATGGTATATTTCTCTTTATTGATCAACCCAACAGATATGCACATTTGAGAATGGTTATTCCAATATAGTGAATGTAAGGACTCCTTCTAGATCTTCATACTGTGTGTATGAGCACAGGCTGATTAGAAATATATGATGCTGTACTGCAAAATAGGAATTTCATTTATGATATATAGCATATAACCTACTTGTTGATGCATGTATATTTTTAATGCCATTGCTCTATTAAAAGTGTGTGTGTGTGTGTGTGTGTGTGTGAACATTGCGGTAAACTTCCAAAGGGTTTCAGTTCTAGGGCACTTTGGTATCTCTGGGAGGTGATGTAGCAGATAGTAAAAGTGGCCATCCATGGCCTGATGTTGAGCAGTCAGTGTGAATTCCAACATTACTGTGACTTGTTCATCTGCTGAGATACAGGCATTGGGATTCTAGTTGTCAAAGCAGGATACAGAAAGTGTAGTACGTTATACAGTTTCAGGGAGAACATTAGTACTGAGAGACTACTCACTTTACTGAACATAAGAACAAGCAAATAGCCAAAGACATGCTGATTTACCTTTAGATAATAGTGATCCTGTAGATTAGAAGGCTTAAGTATGAATTGACTATTAACATAAGTCTATCTTATTTTAGGTTAAGTTGATGCGAATAGTAAAACTAAGAATTCTTTGGTTGAAATAGAGAACACTATGAGGATTGTGTACGTACTTCCTCATGGTCCTTCATATTGGCAGGGTGATTCCTCCTAGACTGATTTCTGTTCTACAGAATTTCATGTGTGTATATCTCATTGACAAAGCATTAATATTATAATCATTTTTATTAAATATAAATTTAAATGAAGTTTTTCTACCAGAAACAGAACAGGCCTGAGATGAAAATAGGAAGTTGTTAGCTTCCTAACACTAGTTTAGAAACGGGATCCATCTGGTATGCAAGACTGGCTACTGATGTATTACATCCAGTATTTTATGTACTGGAGGTTAATTCCAGAGCCCAGAATAAGCTTTTTTAAATTTTTTCATTGGAAACGAATTTGCTCAACACTACAACCAAAATATTGAAAAAAATAATATGTGATTTGAAATACAGCACTCTCCAAAATAACATGTGGGAAATCTCATTTAGATGCAGAGGGAATGTCTGCCTACTTATCTGAATCGAGAGCACACTTTCCCAGAATGAAACTTACCTCACTGCAGAAGGTGGTCCAAAGAGAGGCCAGGCCAGTGACTGAGAGAACAGCACACTGAAGAGTATCAGGAATGCCAGGAACTGAGGCTTGCTTCTGGCTTCCATCTCGGAGCCTCTGAAAAGAGAAAGGATGCTAGTTCTCCCAGCCACACTTGGCAACATTTCAGAGGGTCTAGCAACACTACCAGGGGCTCTTGCCAAGTTGAAAAATGGTCATTTCATCTTCAGAAAAGAGTCAAACTTACTGGCATAAGATTACTTTGTAAAATAACATTACTTTTCTAGCACTGGTTTGGAAATGGAATCCATCCTCAGGAAAAAGGCATTTGAACACCGGCTCAGCTCCCTTTTGTCTTTCGCTCTGCAGACACTCAGTTAATTTTAGTATCTATCCAGGGCCATGCTTCTGTTGTGCTGGAGGCAGGTAACTTTAGGCTCTGTGTTTTGATAACAGAGTTGTCATAGCTTAATGTTTTTTCTGTTGAAGGAAACAGCTACAAGGTATTTGTTGGGTTCCCCCCTTTAAGCTATCATATCCAATTGATGTAAAACTGGGGTGTTATCTAATTAATTTTTCTTCTAGCCAATTATATTTTAAAGTTTTCATGTTCATATGTACATATATGTATATAAGGTATAGATTTGTATCATTAAGGCAAAAATCTTGTATACATATTACATTGAAATTCTTATTTTCTCTGTATTTATTATAGATACCACTGATAAGTTATTTCTTTAAGCCAAGGCCCAAGCAAACTTATTCAAGGATAAAAGTTAATGCCCTCAGAGTCACTTGGCACTGGAACAAGTTTTTCCAGGAAATCAATTTCTATGCCTTTATCTGTAGAGCCCATTTGATCTATTCACATGTTCTATTTCTAAACACTGTCTATCTAACACACATATCTTCAAGGGTTCTGCCTCTTGTTACCTACAAAAGTAATAGCACTTAAAAATTAAATGATAAAGAAAGTGAGTGCTTTCTAGGTTTGATCTGTTTAGAAACAGAAAGAAAAGCTCTTTAAACGCAGATTGAAAACCCCCAAAACAAATGCATCAAGCTGAACACTTTTCTCAAAACCCGACACACAAGCAAATTCGTCTTACTTTATTTTTAAAAGGCAATATTTAATGAAGGGTTAAGTAGGACTAAGAATCCTCTAAGCAGACGGGGTCATAAGAGAGAAATTGAGGCATTTCTATCTTCATTCAGTGACTTGTCATGATTATTGTATTTGGCTATTGCAAAAAAAAAAAAAACGAACACTGTAAAATTCTTTTTAAGAGAGAAATTTTCACAAACTCCTATTCAAAGTCCCAAAGACAGAGAGGAAAGGAAGTAAGAGAGGAAAGGAAGTAAGAGAGGGAAGGAAGTAGGGGAAGATTTGACTTCTTACCCTGGCTGCTTCTTTCAGGCAGGACTGCCTTTCCGGCTGTGTGGGAGCTGTCTAGGGTGCTGAAGTTCTGCTCTAGAGTAGGCGCCACCGGTCTGTTCCTGGTTCCTGGGGAACGATGGTTGGCTGTAGCTGGCTAGTGCTCTGCTGTCCAACCTGACCAGCATCTCAAAGTCTCTCATTTTATAGGGCTTGTGCTTAGGGCTGAGCAATCAGAAGGCTCCCCGAAAGACGTCACAGTAGTGATCCCATGGGACGAACAGGTCTTGAAGTTCTTATTAAATTGTCATCATGCCTGATTTATATACATTTATAGCAGACAAGTTCAAAAGAGAGGAAATGCACTCTTTAAAAAAAAAAACAAAAAGTACTTAGCTGGATGTGCAATGCTTTAATCTTTACTTAGCTGTGATGAACTAGAAGATGATTATAATGTTATAGACCGGGCCTAGGAAGACCTTAGAAAATAAGGACTTTGTTCAGGAACAAATGCAGAAAACTTGTGCTGTGCTTAGAGTATAATTCCTCTTTTCCATAAAGTGTCAATTTCTTTAATGCCTTTTAAAAAACTGGATGATGCTTATGCATATCTGAATTAAAACTTACTCTAATTTAAAAAGCAACTATAAATGATTTTGCATCTTTCTATTATTACATTTCTTTTATGTTGAGTCTAATCCTCGGGAAGAGGGGTTCCATTAAGTGCCTAAGATACTACAGGATACACGCTGTTGTGTAATCCATGGCACTAGCACTTGTCTACACTTTGTTTAAAATATCATAATCCCCACTCCTTTTCTTCACCCACTATATCAAATGTTCCAAAAATAAATAATGATCAGACTGTATACTCCAGGGACCGAATCTCTCTCTCTTCAAAGGCATTCTCCTCATTTTATGTCTGCATAATGTTGAATTACTTTGTTTGCCCTCAAAACTCACCCTACTTCAGAATTTAAACACCTCCAACTCAGTCACTTTACATAAAGGTGATTTCAAAGGATCGGGGAAAGACCTTTGTAGAGTACTGTGATGAATGCTTAATTTCTTTTTGTTGATTTTACCCTCAAAGTAGCCTGACATACATTTAATTGGGACTTAATGTCAAAATGCAGCTATCCTAAAAGTGTCATGGAAAACAAAGGCAATGTCCTTTCATCATTTAAAAGTCCTGGTGTGTGTGTGTGTGTGTGTGTGTGCGCACGCATGTGTGTTTTATTATGTATATCCTCAGGGAAATATAGCTCTCAATTTTCTTTACTTTGTTCACCTCTAAGATTTTAGTGTCTCCTTGTTGCACCGAGGGCCGGCCAATGCAGTGAGAATTATCTTGCTAGAGCTTAATCATATTTTCTAATCCATTTACAAGAAAAATTAAACGAATTAAATTTCAAAATGTCTGGAATTTTGTTGTCCAGCTGACAGGTCTGACTTAAGCCAGAGTTCCTGTGGCTTAATTCCAGGAAATCTTTTTTTTTTTTAACCAGTTGTTACAAACTAGAGGTTAAAACAGTTTTCATATGGATTTTCTTTTTTTATCCTGAGATCATTGTCACCATACCCTTGGTGAAACAGCTTCATTTAAAAGAAGCACCAGGAAATAAAATAGGTTAGGGATCACAGAGGATTCATCCTGGATGGTTAGGGATCACAGAGGATCCATCCTGGATGGTTAGGGATCACAGAGGATCCATCCTGGATGGTTAGGGATCACAGAGGATCCATCCTGGATGGTTAGGGATCGCAGAGGATCCATCCTGGATGGTTAGGGATCACATCAAGGCTTCTTATCAGTCGCTCTAAGGAAGCGTGAGGCACTTGTGAAGAATAATTGTGATACATTTCTGCAATAATAAGAACAGTTTCTCCCATCATCACAATAAAACAAAATAATAAAGAGAATTTAATTTTATTTTTACCTATCGAGGAAAATAGACTAAATCAAAGAGTCAGTTCTTGCTACAAATTGAAACAGGACATAAACTCATAGAATCACAGCACCATCTGCAGTTCAAAGTCTTAACTCAGATTTTCAAAACAACAACAACAACAAAAAAACCAAACCCACGTTTCTGTATTTTGATTGTTTGTTTAAAAAAATAGAAATCCAGAGATCCAGCTAATGTAAATTCTTTTTTCTTATGTTAACCATAAGGAAAATGACTATATGAAATTTGTCATGAGTAATATATTATTATAATACCCAGTAAACAAAGCCAAATGTACTGTTTAGCTCTGCCTCTTCCTTACCTTTCAATACCTTCGTTATCCCACAGTCTTGTCAACTGCTTTCCCCATGCAAGCAAGCCTGCTCAGCATGGCATAGAAAACCTTCACTCATCTGTATAGCAAAGGCAATCTATTCCTGTTCCAAATAAATAAGTGGATGTCTGGAGTAGCTCTTGCATCCCTCCCGTGTTTACTAAAAGCAATGAGAGTGGAATCCAGTTTCCTGAGGGTCTGTCTTTCCATATAGGGCCAGCCCTATTCTGAAATTGTCACCAACACTCTTGGTGCTAACACGTCAGGTAAGCACGTAGCTTGTAAAGATATCAGCATCTCCATTCCCACTTATTACCAAAAGAACCAAAAGCAAGGTCAGAGAACTGTAGCTCTGTAAACTAAAGGGAGGCCATGTGGAAGAGACTCTGAAGATAAGGCAGAAATCCACATTCACCCTTATTTTCTTCCTGCAAAGGGCTAAATGAACACATGGTCACTAGGGGCAATGAATGCCTCCCTGTGGCATATGTCTGTGTCTGTGAGACCTATGTCTGTATAATTCACCTGCACATAACCTCAGCTGGAAGACCTTATATCCTTGCCACCCTAGGAGGCCAGAGCAGTGAAGACTACATGTAGGACCAAGGAGACACACCCAATTGCCTTTTATATCTAAGTTAAGAGGGACATTTATAGCTTTAGAATATCAAAATCATAAATGTATTTGGGACACAAAAATTATATAAAATTTAAGCATCCATCCTCCTATTTTATTGATTGGAACATGCAAATGCTTGTCATATACATCCATGCTGTGGCTTCTTTTGAACTATTTTAAACAGGCTGAAACCTTCAAATCCTGGTGATCCCTCTGATCTTTCATTAAATAAAACTTCTTGGGGCTGGAGAATTAACTCCGCAGTTAAAAAGTTTAGCTCCCAGCACCCACATGGCAAGAATATACTTGAAATTCCTTTTTCTTTTTCTTTTTTTTACTACATTACTGTGATGTTTTGAAAGACATGTGAGTTAATGTTTTGACATGTGTATGCACTGTGTAAACTTCAAGTCAGGGTAAGCCTATAACCTTAAATATTTATTACTCATTTATGGTGAAGATATTCAAGGATATTTCTTTCTGGTGTTGTCTGCCTGTCATTTACCACAGCATGAACACAACTGTAGGTTATTATGTTAATAAATGTCCCAGGCAAGGCACAGAAAGACAAGAGGGACATAACCTCACATGAGAGACTTAGAGGTGACGGCATGGGAAGTGGAGTAGGATTAGGATTACCAGAGACTGAGGGCTCAGGGGGAGGGAGAAAAGGTTGACCACTGGGTATTAAGATACAGGTTAGAAAGTTTAGATTTAGAGACATGTTCCAGAAGGGATGGTGGGTTCCCAGCCCATTCCTGTCTGCTATCCAGCATCTTGTCCATGTAATCTGCTTTTCCACCACAAGCCCCACAGCACTGGCCCAACCAACTAGGGATTAAAACCCACAGCATCATGAGCCCAAAACAAAAGAAAACAAACAAACAAACAAACAAACAAACAAACCCTTCCATCTGTGTCATTTGACTACCTGTGTATGTTCCGCAGTTTGAGTAACTACAGAAATTTGAGTCCTTTTTGCTTGTAATTATTTTAACTTTGACAATTCAATTTTTTTTTCAGAATTCTTACGTTCTTGTTATACTAGTGATTTGGTGAAAGTCGTGTTATAGCAACAGTTAATTTTCTCTTTAAATTGTGCTGTTAGAAGTAATTTTGTTGCTCAACATCCTTAATCATCAGGGAAATGCAGATCAAAACAACCCTGAGATTCCACCTCACACCAGTAAGAATGGCTAAGATCAAAAATTCAGGTGACAACAGTTGCTGGCGTGGATGTGGAGAAAGGGGAACACTCCTCCATTGTTGGTGGGAATGCAAGCTGGTTCAACCACTCTGGAAATCAGTCTGGCGGTTCC
>LR749501.1:4655343-4688686 GCA_902729485.2 Mus minutoides
GTGATATGTGGATATTAGCCCAATAACCTAGACTACCCAAGATACAATTTACTAAACACATGATACTCAAGAAGAAGGAAGATCAAAATGTGGACACGTCACCCCTTCCTAGAATTAAGAACAAAGCACACATTGAAAGAGTTACAGAGAGCATTTGTGAAGCTGAATCCAAAGGATGGACCCAACAACTGCGGCTGCCAGGGATCCATCCCACAATCAGTCACCAAACATAGACACTATAGCATATGCCAGCAAGATGGTGCTGAAAGGGCCCGGATATAGCTGTCTCGGGGGAAAATATACCAAGGCCTGGCAAACATGGAGGTGGAAGCTCACGGTCAGCTATTAGATGGAACACAGGGTTCCCAAGGAAGAAGGAGCTAGAGAAAGTACCCAAGGAGCTGAAGGGGTCTTCAACCTTATAGGTGGGAGAATAACCATGAACTAACTAGTACCCCCTGGGCTTGTGTCTCTAGCTGCATATATAGAAGAGGATGGCCTAGTTGGCCATCAGTGGGAAGAGAGGCCCCTTGGTTATGCAGACTTTATAAGCCCCAATACAGGGGAACGCCGGGGCCAAGGGGTGGGAGCGGATGGGTAGGGGAGCAGGGCCGGGAGGGGGGAGGGTATAGGGAACTTTCGGGATAACACTTGAAATGTAAATGAAGAAAATATCTAATAAAAGTTGAAAAAAAAAAGAAGTAATTTTGTGTTCTAACATTTTCTAATGAATGTGGTGGCTCATTTTTATTGTCAACTTGATCCACTAAGAAAGTAGTTGGGGCTTTTCTGAGGCACATCTTTTGGTATATTTGTGAGCATATTTTGAGGGAGGTTTTACTGAGGAGAGAAAACCCACCCTGAATGTGGGCAATACCATACCATGGCAAAGGTAAGTGAGTAAGCACCAGCGTTTATCTTCTGCTTACTGACTGCAGATGAAATGTGCTCAACCGTCTCATGATTAGGCTACTATGCTTCCCTGCCATGATGGATGTGAATCAGAGTAAACCTTAAGTTGATTATTGTTAGGGATTTGGACACAAAGATGAGAAAAGTAGCTAACTTAATTAATCATAAGCAACTTGAAACATGGTGATTTCAGAGACATGATGGCAAACATCCTCTCCCCTGACTCTAACATGTCATTACCCATCTTCCTCAGAGATGCAGGGACTCCTGCAAAGATTATTCATTTCAGAACCCCCTGCTTTAAAATTACATGAGAATTTCTGTGCTATGAATTCTGTGAGGCATGGATATATTGTTAAAGTTGTTTAACAGAAACTTTTCTGAAAGTAGATTTGAGAGAAGAAATGGTAGAGAAATTACAACTTCAGAGAGTTGTGAGATGAGAGCGTTTAAAGAGGGAATAATAATTGAAACAAATATTTCTTATAATTAAAAAGCGAACTTGATTACCTTCACAGTCACTGATCCTATACTCCCTCCCACTCAAAGCTCTTCATTCTGAGTAGTCAGTCTTTAACCCAGTGTTCTCCTAGGTTTACATATGGATGAAATGGGAAACAGTGATGTCTAGTGGCTGGCTTGAAATTTCTGCCATCTACTGTTCAGGTGAATAGGCTCTGTACTATTGCACCCATTCTGCACAGCACACGAACTGGTGGTGTGGCATCTCTATGCCTTGGGAATGGTGAGAATTGAGGGTCAGGGTGAGGACTAGATGGTAGACACCTACACCATCTACTAAGTTTGAGACAGAACAGTAGAGGGCAGCATGGCTTCATTTTGTATCTAGATTCCATAAGACACAGCGAGGAGAGTAGAAACACTCAGTAATACACAGGAAAGGGAGAGAAGGCAAACCAGTAAATGGCAAAACTTTAAATCTGAAAATGATTGCATTTGCACATGAATAATAGGAATAATAGGATTACACTTTGTGTGGAAACAGAAGTTTGAACAAATGTTTTAATGCTACATGAGCTGTGAATATTTATCCTGCTACTTGGCAGTAGCTAGGAGGAACTCCCCAGGACTCTAAATCACATGTAGTATCAAATCTAGCTTAAAAGAGACAGAGACCACTTTCAGGATAGCTTTTGAAATGTAAATGAAGAAAATATCTAGTAAAAAATGGAAAAAAAATAAAGTGAATTTGGAAAAAAAAAAAAAAGACAGAAACCTGGTCACAGAGCTGCATCCTGGGATAGGTTTCCCTTGTCCCTCTGTTCCCAGCCATGTGTTCTGGTCCATCTTTGGCAGTTCTAGCCAATCTCTGATATTGACATCAATGTCATCCTTAGACAAATCTTCAAAGCCTTCTGCATAGATGCATGGACAAAGAAAGGCCATTTTGGCTCCCAGGAAGCTGTCAGAAAGATGAGCAATTGATTTTGAAGTCTGTGGTTGAAACATAAATAAATGAGAATACCATTCCAGTCCTTGATGTTGCCCAAGTTCCTTTAGAAGAGGAGGCTGGATTCACTGCTGGTTCATGTCCAGAGGAAAGGTCAGTGTGCTGTCAGAAGCCCCACACGAGATTATGACTGGGGAACTTGCCAGGCATGAGTCAACTCTAGGCGCAGAGACCCAAGGCAAGCATAGCAGCATATTTCCCCAGCTCCTGTCACTTCTCCCTCGGGAAAGATACTCTGAATTTCTAGGAAGCACATGCTGTAGTTATTTGATCAATCCATCTTGTCTTAATCCCCATTCTAATAACCTGTATCTGAATCATTTCATGACAGCTTTTAGTCTAGGAGACCAATGTCCCCATCCTAACTCAAAAAACCACAGTTTTCAATTAATGACAAAAAAAAGAACTTAAGATGCTACTGTTTTGAGAAATTATAGCAACTCCACATCCAAAAATGGTAGGCATCATTGCCTGAGGATAAAGTGGGCTGTGGAGTCTTCTAGTGAACAACCCATTGGTCAGAGAGCATGCTCTAACAACAGAAATGGTAGGCACCGTGGGGGAGAGGATATGGCCACATTGCTGCTTGACCACTGGGGTAGTTGATTTTTTTTCCTGCAGCTACCAGAAGATGCTACCCATTAAGTAGAATACTTGAACTCTGAAACTGGTACGTGGAAGAGAAATTTTCGTTGGAAAATTGTGGTACCCCTTCCTGCAAAATTGGGCTGCTGCTTGGAGATCCTGCTAAGGATACGGAATTTTCTCGCCCCTGGGGGCATCGCGAGTGCTCCATTTAGCTAAGTCACACTTGTTACTGGTGCTCTCCCTTTCTTCTCCTGTTTAGAAAGTGGACGAATCTAGTAGCCACATCATGAAAAAGGAGTGAAATAAGGGGACTCTGACACCTGAGGGATGATGGTCTGCTTCTTTACTGGGTATGCAGCAGTGTCCAGTTATGTAGTCTCAGATGAATAGGAGTCTGGAAGGGGAGGCACAGAGTGAACCAGTTTTAGCCCGAATTACAAATTGCAAGATAGTTCCAACACTACAGACTATGTTTAACCTGTGGTTTCCTTTCACAGTTTTCTAGACTTCTAGAAAATTGCTCAGAAATTACTACGTATGCTAATGGCAGAATTCATGAATGTAGTAAAACACTACCTAGATTCTTTTACTGCTTTATAGCTATAGTACCTATGTTTGGAGTATTGGTGGCTTGTCTTGGCATTGTTTAACTCATCTAGGAAATAAGAATCAACTTGTTGAAGGCCAAGCTTCCTTACCCAAGCAGGTGGAGCGATAGGGGGTATGACTCATAACCAACTTGTCTCAGCTTGGAACATCTCTGGAAAGCCTACACAGTTCCAGAATTTCCTATGGCATCAACTGAGGCTTTTATACAAAGTGGTCCTGCTTCTCCTCTACCCAATCTGGTTTTCTTCACAACCTGAAGGGTTTGTGTATTCATTCCTGTCCAGTTAGCTTTAACTGTCAACTTGACGTAGCTTAGAGTGATCTGAGAAGAGAGCTTTGATTGAGAAATTGAGTTGCTCTTAGACCATGCATACATATCTTTGGGGGGGGGGTTCTTGATTGTTACGGATTGTCTTGGTTGATGTAGGAGAGCTTGGTTCACAATAAGCACAGCCTTTCCCCAGGCAAATAGTCTTGAGCTGTGTAAAAAAAGGCAGCTGAGTAGATGCCAGCTATCAAGTGGCATTCTCCTTGTTCCTTGCTGTAACCCTTTGCTATGAAATAGTTCATTGGTCAGAGGTAATTCCTGCGTGGGATAAAGCAAGTTCCTAACTTGGTGTCCCTTGGTGACAGACCATGACCTGGAACTAAGATGAAGAAAATCCCTTCCTACTTTAAGCTGATTTTGTCCACATTATTTGTCACAATGACAGATGAAATCAGAACAGCCTCCCTCCAGAAAATATCCTGCCTTGGATCTTCACCTTGGAACCCCTTGGGGCATCCTGGCCTAAACTGCTGCCAACTCCTTACCCCATACCCACACTGTGATGGTTAACTGCACTGGCACCTTGACTACATTAGGAACTAGCTAGGAAAGAGCTCTCTAGGTTGTGTCTGAGATGATGTTTCCTGACCAGTTTAACTGAGGAGACCTACCCTGAGTGTGGCCAGTGCCGTCCTGTCGAGTGGGTCCCTTAAATGGTTAAAAAAGGGATGAAGGAAAGAGCAAAATGCACAGCCGCATTCATCTCTCTCTGCTTCCTGACAGTGGGCACAGGGTGACAAAGCACCTCCCATTCCGAGAGCTGCACTTTCTCAGCCATGATGGATATTCTCAAACGGTGGCCCAAAACATACCCATCCTCCCTTCAGTTGCATTTGCTGGGAATTTAGCCACAGAAGTGAGAAAAGTCACGAACATTCACCCTCACCACCGTTGCTCAGAAGTGGAATGCCTTAAAGAGACACAAGGGTTGTTAAATTAGGAATTTCAATGGTGTCTCAGTTTCATTCTGCTTCTCAGGAGCAAGGAGTGGAAAGGAGGAAACTGCATCTTGCAGGCAGGATGTTGGCTCAGCTCCTCTGTCACTGTGAGGTGAGTGACTACAGATGCTGGTCCACAATGAACACTGATGAGCCCACGTGAGGGACATTGCTGATTCAAGGCAGACAGAGGCGACAAAGAAAGTCCCCATGATCCAAGTCAGATGACCAGATTTCCACTTCACCATCTGGCAGGGAGGCAACTCTGTCTGTTTTTGTACAAAGGCAAACTATAATGGACAAAAATATTAGGATGTGCAAAGGGTTATTATAATAGTAAGGTAGGCACTCTTGCAGTCTTAAAAATAAGGATGATGATCCGTGCTGATACAGATGACTGAAAACATGAAGGTAAATTTCGTTTAGCAATTATAGCAATTTTGGTGGACTGAAATTTAAAAAATGAAAACTATAAACTACTCTTCAGGTTAATTTAGAAAAATACGATACATATATATGCAAAAAATACTTTAACACTTATCACATGTTTGACTCAGAAATTTCATTTCCAAAAATTTAGACTAATTTATGAGCCTAATTAATTGCAAATCTAAATAATTGTGAAGCAAATTTAATTTCCTATATAAAGTAACGACTTTGTAGCAGAATATGGAAAATGTCTAAGCCGTGGAGTTAGCTCAAATTAAAAAGGTCACCTGGCACTTGATCCAGGGAGTAGGTGGCTTAACTTAAGATTGTCACCTCTCTACTTCCTCAAGTCCAGCCCTCCAATCTCACCTACAGCTTTGTAGCAGACTTCCCTTCCTTTTTGCTTCAGTCTCTGCGAATCACACAGATCTTCCCCTCCTCACATACCCCACCCCTCATCTATTGCTCTATCATTGAAACAGAACATCTCCTATATGGCAAAGGGCATGATCATTCAGACAAAGTAGCAGTCTACAGAATGAGAAAAGATTTTTTACCCTATCCATATCTGATTGAGGACTAGTATACAAAATATATAAAGAACACAAAAATGTGGACATCAAGAAAACAAATGAGCCAATTAAAATTATGTACATCTAGACAGAATTCTCCAAAGAGGAAACTCAAATGACAGAAAAATCTCAGATGTGTTTAACATTGTTAGCCACCAGGGAAATGCAAATCAAACTCACTTCAAAATTCCTTCTTACAACTGTCAGAATGACTAAAATCAATAAAACAAATGACAGCTCATGCTGGTAGGGATGTGGAGTAAGGAAACACTCATCCCTTGCTGGTGGCAATGAAAACTTACACAAGCACTATGGACATCGTGTGGCGGTTCCTCAGAAAGATGTCAATTGATATACCTCAAGATCCAGCTATACCATTCTTTGGCATATGCCCAAAGGCTGCTTCATTTTACCACAGATACACTTCTTCAACTGTGTTCATTGATGTTCCATTAATAGTACACAACGTAGATGTCGCTCAGACAGAAGAAGGGATAGATAAAGAAAATATGGTACATTTACATAATGGAGTATTCCTTAGCTGTTAAAAGAAATGAGCAGGGCAGGGGAGGGTGTAGGGAACTTTCAGGATAGCATTTGAAATGTAAATAAAGAAAATATCTAATAAAATAGAAATGAAGTCATAAAAATTGAAGATAAATGGATTGAACTAGGGGAAAATATCATCCCAAGTGGGGTAACTCAGACCCAGAAAGACAAAGATGACATGCATTCACTAATCAGAGATATTAGCTGTTAATGTATAGAAACACAGAGGTTAGGTATAGAGTAAGGAAGTAGGGAGGACAGATACATCTCCTTAGGAAATGGAGATCGAATAGATAATTATGGTTGACTGGAAGGGTAGGTAGAATGGGGGCATCAAATGTGGTGGGTACGGGAGAGGAGAGCTGAGAGAGGAAATATGGGGAGAGATGGCTAAAAGTAAGGTCCATGTGAGTAGTTTGGAAGCCTAGTACAGTAGAAACTTCCTAAAGCTGTGTAGATTAAGGCAATATAAATGAAGTGGCCAAATAATGGGAGAAACAAAGTCTCATCTTTCCATTCCTTGTCACCAAAAGGAACTTCTAGTATCAAGATTGGGTTACATACAGCTAATTGAACTGTGGTCAAAGGATACCCTGGGAACCCCCAAACAACCCAGGCTATAGACAAGACTGTATGTTGCTCTTCATAAACTGAAAGCAAAGACAATTGCTAAAGACAATGCCCACACAAGCCATTGAACATGGATGGAGGAGTCAACCTGGTGCCTGTTAGAGCCTTCACCCCTATCATCTAGTGTCTCTGGTACAGGAAGGCACTCTGCCAGTTATCAAAAGAGAAATATAAACACCAGCCCTTTGATTTACAAGGCTTTGCTGCCCACTAATTATGCTAAGGTAAGGTGGCACAAAGCTTGTTGGAAGTAACCAACCAATAAATAATTTGACGTAAGACCCAATCCACGAGAAGGAACCCTCTATCTGACACTGCTTGGGTGACCAAGAACCTGAGACTAGATAGCCTAGGGAGCTAGGGTGAAACCAAACACTATGGTTCTTTAAAGTAAAAATAAAAAGAATCAATAAAATGATTCCTAGTGACATTGTGCTATACTCATGGATCGGTGTCTTGCTCACCCATCACCGGAGAAGCTGCTAACAAATACAGAGACCCACAGGCAGACATTGAGCAGAGAGTGAGGGAACTTGTAACACTCAGCTCTAAATGACATGTCTCCATTAAATCTCTCTCCTCAGTGACCAGGAAAGCCTGATGAAGAGTAATCAGTAAGCATGCAATAGTCAGAGGGGAAGGAGGGCACCAAGGAAACAAGGCCTTCGAAATCAACAGGATCAGCACACACATGAACTCGCAGACACTGAGACAGCATGCACATGGCCTTTAGGGCTCTGGAACAGGTCCTTTGAGAATATACTATAGCTTCCATTTTTGTGTTTTTATGAGATTCCTGAGTGTGAGAATGAGTGGGTCTGTGTTTCTTGTGCCTTCTCTTGGGCTCTTTTCCTCCTGTTTGTTTTGTCTAATTCTAATGTGTTAGTTTTTGCTTATTCTAGTTTATTTGATGTTATTTTATTGTTCTCCCTTAGAAGCCCATTTTCTAATGAGAAACAGAAAAGGAGTGGATCCAGGTGGGAGGGGAGGTGGGGAGGAACTGGGAGGGGTAGAAGGAGGGGAAAGCATAATCACGATATATTTTTGTGAGGAAAAAAATATTACCAGTAGAAGCAGAAAAGAAGCATCTCTTTTGTTCTGGTCCCTGCCTGGTCTCTGGCATCCACTCCAGTATCTAAAATACATTATGTGGTCTGATTTGCAATCAGAAAATATTTATTTTACTTACATTTAGCAAAGTAAGTTATGATATGTGCATATATAGAGTACTGAATACTTATAGACACTTCATTATATATGTTGAAATGCAGAGTTCTTAACCATCACCCTTTCAAAAGCTAGTTATCCCCTTTAGGTTTTTATAGTAGATTGAGATATATCTGATGAATGCACACAAAACCTTGCAGAAACACACCAATGTCATAATAAAAAATATATAGAGATACTGGTCATTATTTCTCTTTAGTGTGCTGTTCTAGGTATTAAAGTTTCTATGTTTTAAGGGTTTAAAAAATCATTTTTTGTGTGTGAATGCTGTGCTTACATGGATTTAAGTACACCACATACATGAACTGGCTTCCAGAGAAGCCAGTACAGGGAGTCAGATCCCCCAGAACTGAGTTATGGGTGGTTTTGAGCCACCACATGAGTGCTGGGAATGGGCCCCACATGCTTTGTAAGAGCAGCCAGTGGTCTTTGTTTCACATGTATTTATTTTATTAAGATTTCGTAATTATTATATTTATGTCATTTCCTCCTCATGCTCCCCTTCCAACTCCTCCAATATCCCCCACTTTCACCTGAATCTCCTCCTTTCCTTTTGTTAGTATCATCCATCATTACATCTATAATTATGGATATATAAAACTACAATATGATGAGTCCATTTCACATTGTTCATATGTATATCTGTTTAGGGATGACCACTTGGGATTGGGTAACCAATCAGGGGCTCATCCCTAGAGTAGACTCATCCTCCCTCTCTTAGTAGCGATTGATGGTGCTATGGCCTCATGAGATGTCCCACATCTGTGTTGGCATGTCTACTGGTATCATCATTGTATGAGTCTTTAGGTGAACACCATATTGAAATTTCAAGGGAGCAACTCCTTGTCAGATGAGGAATGCATTAATTTGTAGCATACTTCCTGGTCCCCTCACTCTTAAATCCCTGAGCCAGGAATTTCTAAATTCCACCACTTCAAGTCAGATAAATGTCTGGCTATGTAAGGTGATAAATATATAGAATAGGAGGCATTGTTTCTTTCAGTCTCTGCTCCCCTCTTTGTCCCTGTGGAGCAGACTGCCTCCCTGGGGATTCATTCTCACATGCAGAAGGCAAACCAGACACTATTGCTGATGCCAAGAAGTGCTTGCTGACAGGAGACTGATATAGCTGTCTCCCAAAAGGCTCTGTCAGAGCCTGACAAACACAGAGGCAGAGGCTCACGGCCAACCAGCAGACTGAGTACAGGGACCCAGTTGGGAGAAGGACTGAAGGAGCTGAAGGGGCCTTATCTGGTACCAATGGGAGGGAGGCCCTTGATCCTGTGAAGGCCTGATGCCCTGAAATATGTAAAACTTAAGACGTTTGTCAAGGATGTTATGACACCTTTGAACACACATTTAAATTTTTGTCTGTCTAAAAATAGTACGGATAAAGGGAAAGTCACTGGGGAAATCCCTGAGAAAAACAAACACAACATTTATATTTTCCCATCCTAAGGTGTTCAAGCAAGTGATAATAAATCTCAAGTGTCAAAATAGAACTAAGGAATAGGAATAGACAGTTTTATTATCAAAAAATAAACATCAACAAATATAGTCAAAATTCTTCCATCATACAGGGAAAGATAAAAGAGACTTAAGTCAACAAGAAGGCTAATACTTCAAAAGTCCACATTTTGATTTTCTTCTAGATAACAAAACCAAATTGTATTGTCTTTGTTTTAGTTTTTACTCTCTATTGTGGCTTGAATGAGAAAATCCCCATAAGCTTATATATTTGGAAGATTAGTCTTGGACTGGAGAGATGGCTCAGAGGTTAAGAACACTGAATGCTATTCCAGAAGACCCAGGTTCAATTCCCCACACCCACATGGTAACTCATAACTGTCTATAACTCCAAGATCTGATACTCTCACACAGACATACATGCAGGCAAAACGCTAATGCAAAAAATAATAATAAAAAATAAATCATTTTTTAAAATGAGGTACAACCTAACTGGAGGAAGGAAGTATGTCACTGTGGGTGTACTGGTAGACTTTGGGAGCTTAAGAGGTTGCCCTATGCCCAGTTTGTGCTCTCTGGTTCACGTTCATTGTTGAAGATGGGAGCACTTCCCATCATCTCCTGAGGCCAAAGCCTGCGAACTGCTGACTCATGTCCTTACAATGGCCTACTCGTATCCCTCTGGAATTGTAAGCAAAAATGGGCTTCCTTTCTATAGGCCACCTCGGTCATGGTGTCTTATCACAGGAAGAGAGATTAACTAAATTCACTTAGCTCATTCTTTGCTAGCAACATATATAAAGATGGAAACCTCTCAAAAATACCATGGTTTGGTTGGAACTATGGCTCTGTGGTAGAGTCTAACGTATGATAAACTCTGGGCTCTCTCCCCAGGACAAGTAAATATACATATGTGTAATTTAACATAATGAACAGGACTCTAGAATAGTATCCTAAAAACAATAATGAAGCACCCTTTAAAAGCAAATTAATGCAAACAAAATATAACCAACACCATCAGCAAACCACTCAACCTAGTCTTATCCTTACTAGTGAAAAGTCAGGCATAGCTTGTGATATATTGTAACAGATCATATTCTCCAATCAAGGAAACTCTACTGCTAATTTCTTTTTGACATTTGTAACAGTAAGTCGAGAAAAATAAAATAAAATTACCACTATTATTTTATTACTTTTGAAAATATCTGTACTGGCTAGTTTTGTGTCAACTTGACACAGCTGGAGTTATCACAAAGAAAGGAGCTTCAGTTGAGGAAATGCCTCCATGAGATCTAACTGTAAGGCATTTTCTCAATTAGTGATCAAGGGGGAAGGGCCCCTTGTGGGTGGGACCATCTCTGGGCTGTTAGTCTTGGGTTCCATAAGAGAGCAGGCTGAGCAAGCCAGGGGAAGCAAGCCAGTAAAGAACACTCTTCCATGGCCTCTGCATCAGCTCTTGCTTCTTGACCTGCCTGAGTTCCAGTCCTGACATCCTTTATAAGTGTAAGCTGAATAAACCATTTCCTCCCCAACTTGCTTCTTGGTCATGATGTTTGTGCAGGAATAGAAACCCTGAAGAAGACAAATTGGTACCAGTATAGTGGGGTATTCCTGTGACAACCTGACCATGTTTTGGGGAGGACTGTGGAAAGACTTTGGAACTTTGGGCTAGAAGATCCATTCTGTGTTAAGAGCTTTGTCAGATATTGTGTGGGAGCTTGGAAGATAATGTTGAGAACAGTGCAGAAGATGGAGGCCTGCTTGTGAAATTTCAGAGGGAAAATTAAAGACTCTTTTTCAGGGCCATTACTATTTTGGAGTTTGATTATTCTGTGGTTCTGGTTAGCTGGGGCTGAAGAATCAGCTGTGATTAACAAGATACCAGAACCACTAAAGCAAAACCTTTGCATTACTGGGACTGTTGATGCTGGTTAGCTGGAGCTAAGAAATTAGCGGTGAATAAGAAGAGACCAGCATCGTTGAGGTGACATCTTCTGGGAAGTGTTTTCTGAAAGCACAAAGAGGCTGTGTTCCAGAGATAGCCAAGGTTGTATTCCTGCTGTAGTGGGACTTGGTAATGTGTAAGGGTGACCCAGGTGGTACTGGTTTTGAAGGCATAAAGGGGTCATGCAGAGCAGCTGAGGCCATGGAAGCTCTGTGAGAGGCCATGGAAGGCCATTGGTGAAGGTGCAGCCTCAGTTGCAATTGATGGCCCAGGACAGAAGGGGTCATGCAAAGGAATTGAGGCTTGGCACCATGAAGAGAGCCTATGAGAGGCTGTTGGTGAAGCCTAGTTACAGTGGAAGACAGCAGCATTTTGGAGATGCCAATACCATGAGATGACCACCAAGAACAGCAGCAGCAGTGGAGTATAGGCAGCTGGATCCTAGAAGACAAGGTGTGTGCTAGAAAGGGCATGGCTGGAGAAGTGGCCCAAGCCCTTGGAGGAGCCCAGAAGATTGTGAGTTGGATCCTAGACATTGGGTGATTGGAAATTGATTTTTGCTTTTAATTGTGACTGTGCCCTGATATTTTTCCCTCTTGAAGGAAGTTTTTTAGTGAAGCCCACAGTTAAGAGACCTTGAATTTTAAAGTACTTTGAATTTTAAAAGATACTGGATATTTTAAAAGGATTGAGCTTTTAATATGTAAAGACTGTGGGATTTTTAAAGTTATTTAGATCTTGGAGATGGATAAGAATGTAAGGGTTGAGGCTTACTAGTGATGTGTTTGTGTGTCAAACTGACAAGGGGTCAATTGTACTGGCTAGTTTTGTGTCAACTTGACACAGCTGGAGTTATCACAAAGAAAGGAGCTTCAGTTGAGGAAATGCTTCCATGAGATCCAACTGTAAGGCATTTTCTCAATTAGTGATCAAGGGGGAAAGGTCCCTTATGGGTGGGACCATCTCTGGGCTGTTAGTCTTGGGTTCCATAAAAGAGCAGGCTGAGCAAGCCAGGGGAAGCAAGCCAGTAAAGAACATCCTTCCATGGCCTCTGCATCAGCTCCTGCTTCCTGACCTGCCTGAGTTCCAGTCTTTACATCCTTTGGTGATGAACAGCAATGTGAAAAGTGTAAGCTGAATAAACCCTTTCCTTCCCAACTTGCTTCTTGGTCATGATGTTTGTGCAGGAATAGAAACCCTGATGAAGACAGTATCCTAAACTATAAAGAAGAATAAAAGTAAGGTACAAACTGTTAACAGTAGTTATAGTCCTAGAGGAGTCCATGAGAGGACTATGTCTGTAGTTTCAGTTTCTTATTTTAATTTGAGCTGATTTTATTTGAAATATCTCTGTTTCTTGAAATATCAGAGAAATTATTTTATACCTGCCATTTGCAATGCTATGAGATCTCATTCACTATCTACAAAAATGGGATTAAAATCAATTTTTTTCTCTTGGCTGCATTTTGCCTTACTAAATGATATTGCTTTATATATAAATTTAAAGTTATGAGCCCTCAGCAAATAGTAGCCTCACGTGATAATCTCATTGTATTTATTTATTGTGTTTTAAGAACTTAATAGATTCTAGGAAACATTAGTAAGGATTATTTGATAAGAAACAGTTCTAGGTAAGTGTTATGACTCCATTTTAAGCAAACCCTTTAATTTTAACTTGTTTAATTGGCACACTTGCTGAGGTAATACCTGACAGTGCAGCACATGGAACATGGCAAGTCTCCCAGTGACTGTGAACTCAGGGGATTCTCAAGGAATTGTCAGAGTCTTTGGAAAGACACAGTCAAAATATTAAGAGAAGAAAATAAAAATATTTAATATGACCACTTCTGCCTTTTGTGTTTCCTTTTATAGTTGTTGAAATGCACTAGCTGTCAAAATTAAGTTTTCTTTTTTTTTTAATAAAAGCATATAGCTATTCTTGCTCTCCGTTACATTCAGACAGTTATGTTCCATGCATTCACACTATTTTATACTTATCTCTAGTATTTATTTTTTCTTTTTTTATGGTTTCCCCTCTGAAAGCCCCCCCCCCCCTGCTCATCAACCCACTTACTCCTGTGTCCTGGCCTTCACATTCCCCTACATTGGAGCATAGAGCCTTCACAGGAGCAAGGGCCTCTTCTTTCACTGATGACCAACAAGGCCATCCTCTGCTACATATGCAGCTGGAGCCATGAGTCCCTCCATGTGTACTCTTTTGTTGGTGGTTTAATCCCTGGGAACTCTGGAGGTACTGATTAGTTCTTATTGCTGTTCCTCCTATGGGGCTACAAAACTCTTCGGCTCCTTGGGTACTTTCTCTAACTCCTTCATTGAGGACTCTGTGCTCAGTCCCATAGATGATTGTGAGCATCCACTTCTGTATTTGTCAGGCACTGGCAGAGCCTCTCAGGAAACAGCTATATCAGGAAAGCGCTTGTTAGCATCCACAATAGCATCTGGGTTTGGTGATTGTATATAAGATGGATCCCCAGGTGGGGCAGTCTCTGAATGATCATTTCTTCAGTCTCTACTGCACACTTTGTCTCTGTAACTCCTTCCATGGCTATTTTGTTCCCCCTTCTAAGAAGGATCAAAGTGTCCACACTTTGGTCTTCCTTCTTAATTTTCATGTGGTTTGTGAATTTTATCTTAGGTAGTCCAAGCTTCTGGGCTAATATCCACTTATCATTGTGTGCATATTATGTGTGTTCTTTTGTGATTGAGTTACCTCACTCAGGATGATATCCTCCAGATCCATCCATTTGCCCAAGAATTTCATAAATTCATTGTTTTTAATAGCTGAGTATTACTCCATTGTGTAAATGTACCACATTTTCTGTATCCATTTCTCTGTTGAGAGACCTTTGTGTTCTTTCCAGCTTCTGGCTATCATGAATAAGGCTGCTATGAACACAGTGGAGCATGTGTCCTTGTTATATGTTGGAGCATCTAGAATTACAGTTTGTTAAAAGATATTTTAAACATAGATTTTAAGCACAGACATTAAGAGACTATGAAGTGCTTAGAGAAAGAGTAAAATAAACTCAAGTGTGGGAGTCAACCTCTAAAGGGAAACTTGAACTTCATTCTCTTCACAACAATCACAGGCAGGGTTGGAGTGATTTTTAAAAGTTATTATCCTTGTGGAGTTAGTAAGGGATTTAAATGAGATCATTGGGTTGTTCCTGAGATGTGCCTGATAGGGCTACAGCTTAGACCTCTAGCTTTCAAGGAAATAGGTAGGAGGTTAGTTAACAAGCTTCCTTGTGAGATTCCCAGAAAATATCCAGAAGAGTGAAGTCTTAAGCATTGAGCATTTAAGCCTGGTTTACTGCTATTTTATCATTCTCTTATCAAAATTTTAAATTAAATTAATTTATAATGATCTCATCTCCTCCATCCCTTCCCTCTTTCCAAATCTTTCCATGCTCCTTCGCTCCAAACAACAAAAACTTGTATGCTGCCCAATTCCTTCTCAAACAGTCTTCTTGCTTTTGATCATTATTGTTACACACACACACACACACACACACACACACACACACAGATACAGTGTGCACTGAGTATGTTTGTTGTTGCATCTGTGTCTATGACTTCTATGTGTTGGATAACCAGTTAGGTGGATCATCTCTGAAAAGAACAGCTTCTCCCTCTCTCAGCAGTCATTAATCCCCTGTAGTTAACTACTGTCCAGGGCCAGTGAGATCCCACCAACCTTCTCCGAAATTACTATTAGTACTGCCAGTGTTAAGGTCTCCTTTAGGCAGCCGTATTGTTAGAAGTGCTATGGGTGGAGCTTCTCTGCTATTTCTAGGAGACACAATCTCACAGCAGACTTCCTAGTAATTCATATGTTCATGATCTAGCTGAGCCTTAAGACCAATCCAACTTTCTATCTCCAGAAAGAAAACTTTTAATTTACTTAGAGCTAAGAGTCCTGCTTGACATGGTATCTCATTCATTACAAAGGAGTGCATCTAGCAAGCAATTTATTTTAGCATGCCCCAGGAAATTACATTGCTCAAAGCCAGAGAGTCTGGGGATGATTTATTCTACTCTTTCTTTTGCAATGTTCAAGATGGCTGGAGGTTATGCCGGCTTTAAAAATACTCACATAAAACTTACTAACATATGGCAAGTTATATACTTGACTATTCTGGAATTTCATTTAAAACATACTTTATATTATTTCCGATGAATATCTGTGTTTTTTCCTATGACTAAACCCTGTGCTTCTTTCAAGTGTAATGAAGTAGAGTTGTTTCCCAATTAGCCTTAAATCAACATGTCAAGTTTCTTAAGACAAGGTCTACTCTATTGTGGGTAGCTGATACTTGACTGTGTGTTTTAATTCTACTGTGACACACAGAAATTTCTTTGGTGTGAGAAATGACAGACAGCACAAATTCAAAGCTGGTTATTATACACACTTGGGAAAATTTCCTTTCTTTTTTTTTTTTAAAGATATCAGTGGCAGGTATGAAGCTTCATTACACAGCTCTACCTCTGTCAAAGCCAGAAAACACATTGATGCTGACAACCACTCACTCATGTGAACACACTGAAGGTTCGCCACATTGTTCCTGGCTAATTTCCTTTGAGTGTTGGAGTCTATTGAAGAATTCTGGGAACCTCCACTGATAGGCTGCTGACTCGATGCAAAGGTGCCTTTGCCTCAATGTAATCATTTTCAATTGCTCTCCATAGTGATCACAGCTACGACAAAACCTCCTTTTGCTAATTCCCTGAGAGACCCTGCAGGGTTCTGTTACTACAGCATAGAGGATCTCTTTATAATAGACTTCAATTATTCAGAACTCACTGCACTCTTGGGTGAAAGTTTTGGATTTGCCTGGTGACAGCTGTGATGTATCTGTTCCTATCTCCTTTTTAGAATACCGAGGACTATTTGGTAGTCTGTGGTTGATAATATTTAGGGTGGAAGACAGTCTTAGTCAGGGTTTCTACTCCTGCACAAATATCATGACCAAGAAGCAAGTTGGGGAGGAAAGGGTTTATTCGGCTTAAACTTCCATACTGCTGTTCATCACTAAAGGAAGTCAGGACTGGAACTCAAGCAGATAAGGAATCAGGAGCTGATGCAAAGGCCATGAAGGGCTATTACTTACTGGATTGCCCAGCTTGCTTTCTTATAGAACCCAAGACCACCAGCCCAGGGATGGCACCACCCACAGTGGACCCTCCCCCATCTGATCACTAATTGAGAAAATGCCCCACAGCTGGATCTCATGGAGGCATTTCCTCACCTGAAGCTCCTTTCTCTGTGATAACTCCAGCTTGTGTCACATTGACACAAAACCAGCCAGTACAAAGACACTTTTTTGAGAACTAATCTTATTCCTTACTCTACTTATTTGTTCCTTACCCTAACTTTACATTTACTTCTTATTAATGGCACCATGTGTAGAAGCATTTTATGCAAATAGTTCATCAATGCAAAGAGGGAAGGAATTAGAAATAAATTGAAGAAATAAAAAAAGAAAAAATGTATTTTATTTTATAGGTTAGATCTCTTTTGATGTAAATAACTAAGTAGATAAAACTTTTAAGATTTTAGAAGATTAAAAATGTTGGAGCTGAGCAGAGAATAAATGGTGAATGTTGTTTTGCAAATATATTTGAGTCTTTGATGACTAGAATATGCAGACTGCTAAAGTGTATGTGTACACAAGAATGAATCATGGGAATTAAACCTAGGACCCTGTATATAACTGTTCTAACATTGAGCTACAATGTTAGCTCAGTGTAATCCCAGCCCAGTATTTGCCTTAGAGCATGTAAGGCAAAACTCCCAAGTGTAAGACTGAATGAATCCAAGTCAACACATAGCACAGATGCCTACATATTGTGTATTGTGGCAACAACCACATTATAGCCGCAGTACAGATGACCATCACCAGGTAAATGGATAAAGATAATGTGGCAGAAAAGCAGATGTATACACACACAGACACACACACACACACACACACACACACACATACACACACACACACACACACTATGGTGTTTTTTCAGCCTAAAAGAAGAATGGCATAGTGTCATTCATAGGAAAATGGATAGAACTGGAGCTCATCAAATTAAAGGAAATAATCTAGATGCATAAAAATAAATATCACGTTTCTCTCCTGTTTGAGATATATAACACTTTCATATGTGTATATACATATTCATGTATATACAATACATGTATATTTATGACACAAATGTATAAGGGGCAATATTTCAGAAGAGGAAGGAAGCTAACAGAAAGGAGAAGAGGGGGACAAGAGAGGGAGGGAGAATGAATGTTAGCCACATACATTGATAGATATCTATGAAGACATCATAAAGGAACCCATACTTTAATGAATAAAGGCTAACAATAAAAGTTTACTACTCCTTGGCTCTATTTCATCATTTGATTTGCCACTGAGCCTCAGAATGCATGGGTCTAGCAAAATGGCAATCTATATGAAGTATGGGCTCTGCCTACTCACTGGCAAGAGTTCACAGAAAGAATCCTCCATGAAAATGTCAAAGTTTCTGTTATCCCTACCAATGTCCATTGACTCTTTTTGACAGTGGTTTCTGACCATGTAGATCTGGCTACCTGAATCTTACCATCTTCCTCCCCATGTCTCCTAAGTGCTGGGGTTGCTGGTGTGGCTGTGTACCACAGCGTTGAGTCCACTGATGGCTTAATACAATATAAGCTCAGTATCCAAGGAATACATCCACTTAGAGTGTCTACAACTTTAAAGAAAGATGGCTTTTTGCCAAGTTCTCCCAGTAATGGTAAGTTTCTCCCATTAGTGTTTCCTACCCGTCTTCTGCCCGTCCCTGAAGTGTATACTCCATGACAATCCTTTATAATAGATCCTTTCTATGATTTCTTCTGGTGTTTTACACAGGCCTGGTCTTTCATGTGACACAGTGATATTAGAGATAAATTTCCTTTTTAAATTTTCTTTCAGCAGCTTTGCCTCGTGGGTATTCCTTAATTTTATAAAGCATCCGTAGATCGGGGCTCTGGCATATGTTGCTTTATTTTTAAAAAACGAATTTCCAGTAAATGCAGTTTTCGGCTTACACTTACGAAGTCAAAATGTCAAGATGATTCAAAAACAATACATTAAATTGCAAGTGAACTTTAAAGATTTGATTTGGCAAAGATAGCACAGATTCGATGAGACGGTGTGTCTACGGTCTGCTGGAGTGCATCAGCAGCAGCCATTCAGGAAAATCACGTCAAAGGCCAGAGCCACACCACTTATGCTAATACCTTAGGGTGGAATTAACCCAGTAGAATGAAAAAAATGCTCAAACACATGTCAAAGCTTGTGGGAAGTAACCCTAGAGTGTTTTAGATAAAGAAAATGCATGCATGGAACAGTCGGTAAGAAAGCATGCATGACAGAAAGGAGATAGATGAACAGAGGACCCACATAAGGATGGGTCCCCTCCCCATTTCTACACAAGAACATTAGCTACATTTTCCTCTTTTCTGCGTGTGAACTGGAGTGTCAAAAAACCCAAAATGAATTTGCCTCAAGCCAAGAATTTGCTCTTATCCGTGTCACATATAATTTTTTTTTCACTTCAAAATCACTTTGGGAGGAATTTGGACAATGAACTCTATTCTTTGTACAGAAATGGGGTCTAGTGAAGGTGGAGATTTTATCTTAAGTGTTGAATTTCTAAAATCCTTGAAATGGTATAATCCAGATTTGTGAACTTGGATACCAGGTAGTGACCTTTAAACCATCTGTGGGAATCCCACAATCCCATTTACTAGAGAGCCCTGGTTGAGGTGGAGTATGGCCTTAAAAGCTATATGCCCACACCTGCAACCCCAGCTCTTAGGGCACCCAGGAAGGAAAATGGGAAGATTCCAGCCAGCCAATTAGAACCTATTCTTACAAAGAATCAATGGCCATTGGTAGGAATAATAGAAACTGACATTTTCATGGAGGATTCTTTTTTAAATTATTGGTTATTTTTTTATTTACATTTCAAATGTTATTCCCCTTTCCAGTTTCCCCTCCCCCAAATCCCGGTCCCATTACCCCTCCCTTCTGCTTCTATGAGGGTGTTCCCCCACCCACAACACTCCCACCTCTCCACCATGGCATTCATTCCCCTACACTGGGGCATAAAGCCTTCACAGGACCAAGGGCCTCTCCTCCCATTGATGCCTGACAAGGCCATCCTCTGCTACATATGGCGCTGGAGCCATGGGTCCCTCCATGTGTACTTTTTGGTTGGTGGTTTAGTCCCTGGGAACTCTTGGGGGTGGGGGTCTGGTTGGTTGCTATTGTTGTTCTTCTTATGGAGTTGCAAATCCTTTTCATGAAGGATTCTTTCTGTTAATGACAGGCAATTTAAAATGAACTCTTGCAAATGAGTAGGCGCAGCCCATACTTCATATAGATTGCCATTTTGCTAGACCCATGCATTCTGATGCTCAGTGGCAAATAAAATGATGAAATAGAGCCAAGGAGTAGTAAACTTTTATTGTCAGCCTTTATTCATTAAAGCTGGGTTTTTAAAAATGACATCTTCATACATGTATGTCACTGCATTGTCACCTTATGTTAGGAGAAAAGCAGAGCCAGGACAAGTTCCCAAACAGGTAAAGCCTGGTTCTAATCATTGAGGACACTTACCCTTTGTCCCACACATTATAAGAGAGAGCATGATTGTCTGGAGACCAAGCCATCAATAAGCAGAAGCATTTGGAGTGACGGCTGAGCTCTGGAAAATTACTCATCCTTAATGAGCAGTGGGGACACTTGGGACAGTGTGTCTACTTGATCAGTCATCTGGAAATGAAACCCACACCCTTGCCATGATTCAAGAAGCAAGGAAAAATGACGGAATCCTTATGAGAACAGTGAGTTTTCTGACATTTTAATTTACCCGTTTCCGGCCCTTCTTATCAGCTTTGAAAGTCATCAGAGTTGACATCACAGTGTCTGTTAAAACCAGCTGCCTCTCAGTCATCACAGAGGTCAAAATGATGGAAAGTAGGTTGGAGAGAGAGCTGTGCTCCTTAAAGAGCCAGTGTTGGACCTCACCTGTGAAAGCCCCCATTCCCATGACTTGTCCTACCTCAATCCATTCAGAGCCCACTATGCTCAAGGGTCCCTTTCACCAATGGATTTGTTGAAATAATCAACAGTGGTTTACTTTTACAACTGCCAATCCCACATCAGTTGGAATAGGATGACCAAGACAGTCGCCAAGAAAGTATGGTAAAGGAAGTGTCTATAACAGTGGTTCACCACCTTCCTAGCCTCATGTTGTGGTGGTGGCTCCCAAACTATTACATTATTTTTCTACTTCATAACTGGAATTTTGCTATTGTTATGAATCATAATGTAAATATCTGTGTTTTCCAATGTTCTTAGACAATCCCTGTGAATGGGTTGTTTAACCCCCAGTGGGGTCCTGACCCACAGGTTGAGAACGTCTGGTCTACAGCGTACTCTAATATATTCTTGGGTGTCTCTAAATCCACACAGGAGTGAATTTTGTGCAGATTCGAGGAGGATCTGAGCAGGCTAATATTGCTCACTTTCAGAGTTCACCTTGAAGCAATACAAGAGCATGTATACATCCCTCTTCTGGGTTCTGGTGGTTGCTAGACTTTCTTAGCTTGTGCCTACTCCAATCTCAGAGGCCAGCATTTTCAAGTGCCTCTGGGTTTGGGTTCACATTACCTACATATTTGTGGAAATTTTCCCTGAGTTTTTCTGATAAGCACACTTCCTATAGTGTCTAGGGACCATAGAGATATGAGTCTCTTCATTTGAAAAATCTCTAACTGCTGGGTGTTGTGGAGCATGGCTTTAATCCTAGGACTCGAGAAGAAGAGGCAGGAAGATCTCTATGAGTTCAAGATCTGGTCTATAGAAGAGTTCCAGGACTGCCAGAGCTACATAATATGAGCCTGTCTCAAAAATAAAGGGAGAGAGAGAGAGAGAGAGAGAGAGAGAGAGAGAGAGAGAGAGAGAGAGAGAAAACAACCAAAATATCCTCATCTTTAGCTGATTAGATTAACAATTCAAGAATAACTCAACTATATTTGTACAATATTAATAACATCTTTATTTTACAGTATTTACCCAAATAAGACAACATTAATAAGTTTCAGAGAGAAAGGCCTGATATTGTGAAGATCATTATTCTGCTTGCTTCAAGTTCATTCAAAACTTCTATGCCTAGAATAACATCAGAAAGGCTTGACCCAGCAGCTAATGGAAACAGATGCAGAGACCCACAGTCAAACATTAGGCAAAGCTTGGGGAATACTGCCCAAGAAGGGGAGGAAGGATTGTAGGAGCCAGAGGGGTCAAGAACACCACAAGAAAACCTACAGAATGTAGGAACCAACGTAGGTACAAGATGTCTTAAAATAATGAGGGTTTCTTTCCAAAAAAGAAGGAAAACTTCAAATCTATTAAATTGTGTCCTTGCTGCAGTTTGCTTTCCTTCCTTCCTTCCTTCCTTCCTTCCTTCCTTCCTTCCTTCCTTCCTTCCTTCCTTCCTTCCTTCCTTTTAATTTTTGATGCTTTGTTGCTTTCTATAGAAGACTTATAAGAACAACTTGGTCTTTCTGGATAGCCATCGTAGGTACCTTAATATCTTGTATCTGTGTGTGTTTGTGTGTGTGTCTATGTACATGTGTGTGCATGTATGAGTGTGTGTGGGCATGAGTGTGTGTGTGTGTGTGTGTGTGAGAATGTGTGTATGTGTGCATGTATGTGTGTGTGAGTGAGTGTGTGTGTGTGTGTGTGTGTGTGTGTGTGTGTGAATGTGTGTATGTGTGCATGTATATGTGTGTGAGTGGTGTGTGTGTGTGTATGGAGATCCTAGGTTATCAGACATGCTAGGTGGGCCCTCTGCTGTTGGGCTGGCTGTATCACTAATCCCTTTATATGTTCCTTTACTTTCAAATTTGCTTAGCCATTTGAATTTAAGTAAGGCTTATGATGGGCTTATGGATAGAAGGTTCTGATAGGACAAAATCCTGCCATTTGGTTCACCTGTGTATATTTCACCAGATTTAATTATTATAAGGAATGAATATAATTGACTTCATTTTGTGTCTGAAACCTACATTCTCTTTTTATTTCTGTTTTGTTTTCTGTTTTCTACCACTTATTACAAAACCTATAACTTATCTGTGCGCATGCCCATTTTCCTGAAAATAGGTCACTTGCTAGCATAATTTATTAATGTACTTTTTAGGTAGATATTTTTCAGTTTACACACTTTAGAAATAAAACAATACATATAAAACCTCTGTGTTTTTAAAAACATTTTGACAGGTTTTCATAATCCAACCTAGAAAATTTATATAGAAGTGGGAATTTGACAGAAACGTGTTGCGCCTAATGGATAATTGGGTTACCCCTGCCGTAGGAAGGAGGGAGACATTGCCAGGCGTCACGATTACAGAGATGAAAAATTTCAATATGATTAACACCTGATTGCTTTTTCTGCTCTCTTGTGGGTTGACTTAATTCTCTTTTCTTATTATTACAGAAGAGACGGGATTTTAAACATTACGTCTTAAGGTTTTAGTGTTCCTGACTTTGGGGTCCCAAACATCCAGTAGAAACATGACTTGTACTTATACTGAGTGGGGCAACAGGATACATTTGATGTAGCAGTTGTTCCTGACACAAACAGGCAGGTGCTCAGGGATAGGATAGGTAGGACCTTAGATCTGAGAAGTATCTGGAGTGAGCAAAGCAATTACCTGTGGTTCTCAGCATTGCCTCAGTCCTTACTGCCCAGCAGAGGCATGCTGGGAACCCCTGGCTTCATTTTGTTCACTACTATGTCTTCATAATTCTTTCTTTCATTTTATAAAGCAAAAGAAGAAATAATATAACAAGTTAAAAGAAGCTGCAGAAGAAGAGGTGGTAAGAGAGAACAGAAGAGGACAGGGATAGATAGATAGATAGATAGATAGATAGATAGATAGATAGATAATAGATAGATAGATAGATAGATAGATAGATAATAGATAGATAGATAGATAATAGATAGATAGATAGATAGATAGATAATAGATAGATAGATAGATAATAGATAGATAGATAGATAGATAATAGATAGATAGATAGATAGATAGATAATAGATAGATAGATAGATAGATAATAGATAGATAGATAGATAGATAGATAGATAGATAATAGATAGATAGATAGATAGATAGATAATAGANGGGGGGGGTTGTTTTGTTATTTTAAGTTTGGATACTTTCTTCCAAATTATGTTATCGAATTTTCTAACTTTTCTCTCATAATGACTCTCCTGTTGCTCTTCTAAGCTCTTCCTGCAAACAGTATTAACTGTCTGTTTTGCATCGAAACTGCCTCTCAGTTTGTTCATCTATGAAGGCACATCTGCCCGTGGCCGCCATAGACTACACTACTACATTTCACTGTTTGCTTCCTGTTCATTAAGAATGGATAGCCCCAGCTCCTGTTTTCACTGTAGTTGGGAAATCAGTTTAGGTACCAGCTTCCCACCACAGGTCTTAGCTAAGCACAGGCTTCCTTGGGTGTCTTACGTTTTCAGTAAAGACTCTAGAACCAAGACCTCTTGTCCCTCACACTCTGGGACAACCAGAGCTCATATCTATATCTATTTAACTATTCCATTTCTAAGGTTAATTTCAGTAATTGTGGTGGACTAACTACAGGCAATAAGGTCATTGGGCTGAAGTGACCCTCTCCAACCTCCCTGTAGTCATAGATCTTCCTACTCTCACCCTTTAGAATGTGATCAGTTGATTCCAAAGTGTATCTTACAATAGTTTCCATAGGTGAGCACTTCCCATAGCTACTTTCTATTCACTTGTCCAAATAAGAAAGATTCAACTGAATCCTGTTTTTTTTTTTTTTGTTTGTTTGTTTTTCTTTTTTTTTCTTTTATGTGGCCTGGACTGTGAGGTCCACTTTTAAACTATCACCTACTATATTAAAAGCTCTTCAGTAGGGCTGGAGAGATGGCTCAGTGGTTAAGAGCACTAGCTGCTCTCCCTGAGGTTCTGAGTTCAATTCACAGCAACTTACAACCATCTGTAATGGGACCCGATGCTCTCTTCTGGTGTGTCTGAAGATGGTGACAGTATATTCATATATATAAAATAAATCTATGCAGAGGAGTCATAGTTGGCAGTCCTTTTACTACAGCTAAGCAGGGATACCTTGATTTTCAAATTAAATCATAAAAATGGATTATATTTCCCTACATTATCTCAGTGCAGGGACACACCTAAGGTATATGAACCCCTGGAAAAATACTGTGTATGACACTGACTAGTTTTAAAATAATGTTTTGTGAAATTCATGGGAGTGTGCAAGTGATTGTTCTATGAGTTCTTAAACAGGAAGAGAAGAAATATGTCTGTAGTTGCTTGGCACTCTGTCAGTGCCCAAGAGAAATTATGACTCTGAATGAAGAAATGCAAAATTACGTGCCAGCCAAGTTCCACTCTGCTGGTCCCTTGCCACAGAATTCAGTGAAGGAAAGGAATCCCTCTCTGCGGATGTCTTCTTATTTCCTTTTAGAACTGGGAGTCTGACAGAGAGGTGGATTCTTAAAATTTATTCTTCATTCTATATAATACAACCCTACCACAGTTTCCCCTCTCTCCACTCCTCCTAGCTCTCCTAACTTCCCATTGCCCCAAGATCCACTACTCTGTTTCCCTCCAGAAAAGAGCAGCATTCTCAGGAATATCAATGGAACGCAGCATAACAAGATACAATTAGTCACAATTAGGCGCAAGCCTTCAGATCAGGCGGGGTGAGGTAAGCCAGTAGGAGGAAAAGGGTCTTAAGGGCAGTCAAGAGTCAGAGACAGCCCTGACTCCCATTGATAAGAGTCCTGCAAAACCTCAAGCTAACAACCATAACATGTATGTAGAGAACCTTGTGCAGACCCAGGCAGGTTCTGTGGTTGACTCTTCAGTCTCCGGGAGCCCCTAAGAGCCCTGCACAGTTGGTTCTCCAGCACCTGTTCAGAGATGGGTTCATAAAAGTCACAGTGTTCCTGGGCACCCCGTGAACCTTGCCTGAAGATGAAGATTCACAAGACATGTGAAAATTAAGAATCAGGAGTTGCAGTCTTCATGGGTGTCCTGTCCATAGGGCACTGCCAGCCCTGAACAACACCCAACACTTGAGTGAGATTTAGAAAAATTTAAAGAATGTGTTCCTAGGAGAAGGTTTCTGTCTGCAACAGGGGTCTAATTGCCTGAATCAGGAAGGAGACACACCCTAGGCACACTCTGAGGGTGTAGTTCTCATCTCCTGTTATTTTTAACAAGAATGGAGTCAAGTTTTCCAAGGTGTAGAGTCACAAAAGGGTACATGCCACCTTCAGGAATGGGGGGTGGGGAGGTTGCTAAAAGGAGACTATGCTTCCCTTACTCCATGCTGCTGCCTTTTCCCTCCAATCCACCCATGCTGGCAAGTCTCTCCTGCTTTCTCCCTTCCTCTTAATTATTTCTGGCCTCAAAGGAAAACAGAGTAAATTTGGTAAGTTGCATACTATATTATATAGAATGTTCTGGTTCGGACATACGTGGCTATTCTATGAAGATTCGTCTGCCAAAAAAAATTTCATATAAAACCTTTTGTGCTTGACAGGCATGTTGAGGTCAATACATTCTATTCTACTTTATTTAATTTTGAGACAGGGTCTCCTATAGCTTAGCATGATCTCAACCTTGCTATGTAGTTTATAATGACTTTGAATCCTTGATATCCCTGCATCTATTTCCCATATACTAGGACTGTAGACATGTACCCAGCTTTTCCATTTCATTAGACTCTTTTCAAAGGGCAGACCTGATGTACCTGGTCACCAGGAACATGGAAAGGGCCCTTGTTTCTTTATGGATTTGCTAACAGTGATTGCTATGCACATTCCAGTGAAGTGGCTTGGCAGGCTGAAAGGCCTGGAAGCACTCAGGAGACAGAGAGTTTCAAAGAAACTCAAACTCCTGGAACCAGGCATTCTCATAACCCATATACTCATACCCTATCCCCATGTTAGTCTGGTGTGTGGATCCACGTGCTCTCTTTTAGTATTATTTTATTATAAGTGCCTTAAAAGATTGAATTCTGACCTAGCTAAGCCTTCCAGTATTCCAACTCCTTGAAAATCCTTGAATTCAGTAGGAATCTAGAGACAGGGAAACTAATTAGGCATTACAAAGAACGGAGCCAGAATAGCTCAGGGCTAATCTGCAGAGTAGCCACCCAAAACAAGGAAACTCACAATGACCTAACTAATAGATGGGTTTACCCTGTAATAGTTAGGGAATCCCACTGAGACAGGAATCTTCACTCCATCCAGGTATAACAGACTACATTGCAGATTAGAAACAAGTTGGTGAATTCTTCTGACAAATGGAGATTCCCCACAGATACTTAAAAGAACAGCCAAATTACACTCATGCAAGAATTTACCTAGGCCTAGGAAATAGGGGGGTTGTGGTATTACATTATTCATGAGAATGTCTGCTAGAGCAGAACCCCCTGGTGCGAGCTTTCACAAGGCTCAAAGGAGTAGCACAAAATGTGACTAGGGTGTGAAATCCTTATGTCATTAGCTGACCCTAGTGGGCAGAGCTGTTTTATCTTTACTGTAAATATTACCTGGTTCCTGTAAGTCCTTTTGAAGTCATTCTTTTGTTTTGTGTCAGGTAATTTCAATGTACTTTGCCTACTGTGACATCCTACCCCTTTGTTTTCTGTATTATATAAGACTGGTGTTCACTTTGTGAAAATGCACTCAGATTCTACACACACTGAGATGTGTGTCATCTCTGTTTGTCACCCACTTTTGCCGACTTCTTGCCTACTTGCCTCCAGAGACCCAATCCACGCAGACAGGGGACCAAAAGGGTCTGCAGCAAGTGATGTGATATGTTCTCTTATAAATAAATAACTAAAGCAAAAAAGCAGCTAAAATATTTTAAGTGCACACAGGAACACTCTCACGAAAAATATTAACTTCCATATAAATACTCGTTACCTCATTACTCTCTCCCTCTCTCTCTCTCTCTCTCTCTCTCTCTCTCTCTCTATCTCTATCTCTATCTCTCTCCCTCTCTCTGTCTGTCCCTTCCTTCCTTCCTTCCTTCCTTCCTTCCTTCCTTCCTTCCTTCCTTCCTTCCTTCCTTCCTTCCTTTCTCCATTACCTTGTCTCTGCCAGATATTTTCATGGGGAAGATAACTTGGCATCCTCGTTTACTAACACTGGACTACCAGATGTTTTTATTCAGTAGCAGTTATTGTGCTGTTAAGTATATATATATTGTGTATAATCCAGGCTAGATTCCAATTCATGATGAAATTTCTTTCCTTAGCCTTCTGGGTTCTGGAGTTATAAGCAAGTACCACTATACCAAGGTCAACTAATAATCATTAAACTCCACATTATTTCTTCATTAGATTTTTGAAAGGTAAGTATGGTAGTACAAGGCTTTAATCCCAGCACACAGGAGGCAGAGGCAAGTTGATCCCTGTGAGTTCCAGGCTAGTCTGGTCTACACAGCAAGTTCCAGGTCAGTCAATGCTAACAGCGAGACTCTGCCTCAAAAAATTATGCATTTTTCTATTTTACATCTTAATTTTACAAATTTCTTACTTCTTGATTGAAAGTGTTTTCATTAGTCAAGAAAAAAAAGCTGTGAATTGAAATTAACATCCGTTTTATTTCATGATAAAAAAAAACATTTCAAATAAAACAATTACAACCACAAACACTTTTAGCTTCAGTTTTAACATCACATTTCACGTAATATACAATATTTTTGAGATACTTTTCTTGGTCATTTCATAACTGAGGCTGAGGATCAGGTAAGAATTCTGCCAAATGAATCAGAGGACCACTGCTCTCATTTCCTTCCCTCAGGAGGAGGCAGGAACGATTTTAAATATAAATCACTGGTAAAAAGCATGCCTTCCTTGATTCTCATGTTAAACATCGAGAATGACATACAACCTAAAATTAGCCTTGTTATAGCGGAAGCTCTCCCATGAAATCTTACTGGACTCATATTCCAGTGTCTACATTTTCTCGGTGAAGCAGCAGCTCCCCCACAGCGTCTTAGTTTGCTTTATATTTCTTTACTTCCTTTGTCTCTTGTCTATTTAATTACTAGGTATTTTGGTGGGCATTTTGAAAACTAATTTCTCCTGAAGAATAATGTGTAGAACAAATTTGATGAAACTAATAAAGAAATGCTCTAGGGGATCTTTATGTGAAAGGAGTTATACTCTTGACCTATGTTCAGACACCATTGGCTGGGACCACCAGGTATCACCAAAGGGAAAAAAATGTACAGAAGAAGAAACAATTGCACAAGCTGTTTGACGCGACCAACATGAACTACAAGCTTTCTGAATAATCCCCCAGTGATCTCTGTCTTTCAAGCAAAAAGACCGCTCAGAGTCTCTGGTGCCCATATTAAAGATGGCCCCACCTGTTGATGTGGATTCCTTGGGTAACCACCGGATACAGGGACCTTTTAGCCTACTTTAGACTTTTAAAGGCATTAGAGATGGGGTTTACAGAACACCACCCATGGAATGGTGCCTGAGACCTGAGATCACCCGTGAGGAATTGCTGTCCAGAGATAGAGCATGTTTTCACTGAGGACTATCTTTGTAGAACCACTCTTAGCTGACCACAGAGATAACAGGGACGTTTCCCATAGAGCAGGGGTTCTCTACTTTCCTGATGCTGCCATCCTTTAACGCACTCGTTCATGTTGTGGTGACCTCCAACCATAACATTATTTTTGTTAAGTTCATATCTGTAATTTTGCTTCTGATGTGAATTGTACTGTTAAAATAATCTGTGTTTTCCAATGGTCCTTGGTGACCCCTGTGAAAGCGTAGTTTGACCCCCCCAAAGGGGGTCATGACCCACAGGTTGAAAACCCACTGCCCTACATAAGTGCTTTCCTAGTTGTTGGCTCTAAATCCAAGAAAGTAAAAACGTCCCTTGATGCTAAATAAAATCCTGTGCTTAGAACAAATAAATTGAAGCTGCCGTTGCTGTGGTAATGCCATTACCCCGGCAGGCATATTAAATCCTCATGCCCTTAAGTCCAAGGGTTTTACATCAATGATATGAGTAATTGTTATTGGGAAAAAAAAACTACACAATGAATCTATATGGGAAAAAACCAAAGTCACTGTCAAAATGGAACCATCCCTCTGACATCAGTACAGCTTGGATCTTTGATTCTCATTCATAACTGAATAGAATCCTGGGCTGTTAGAGCCTCCGCTTTTCTAACGTCTCATAAACACGCACCACGAAAGCGCTAAGAATCAAGAATGCTGGTAACAGTCGTTACCCAAAAGTAATACTGAAATTCCTTATTTTAGTGACTTCTGTCTGTCAGCAGTTTCATGGGAAAGTGAATGGGGGATTATAACCCTATACAAACATCTAAAGTCTTTTAAACCTAAAACATACACATGATTTGTAGGGTAGAATCTTTAATCGTTATCTTTAATTCAATGCCTCACACTGAATCCAAAAAAATACATAAATATGGGACTTTTTGAGAAAAATCATACTTTTGTGAGACGTAATCGAGAAAAACATGTTCAAAAGGAACCGTGCCTTATCGGTAATGTTCAGCTTTCACGAGTCTATCAACTTGGAAAATTACTCACTGGGGCCGTGGCTCCCAAATTCCGCTTACTCTATATATCATTTTCTTTCTAAAAGAGACATTTTTTTTTTAAGTTTTAAAAACCACGAACTCTCAGACTCAGGAATCGGGAAATGCCTTTATGATGGATTCATAGGCAGGTGGAGGCGGTGTGGAAAGGCCCATCCGCAAGCTGTTGCTGGACCAGCGGAAGTCTGGCCGGCTCGGGCTGTGTGCAGTGCTGAGGGTGGATGGGGTGGTGGAGGCAGAAAGGGTCATCAGCTGACTCTCCGTTTCCACCGGAAGTGGTGGGCATTGCAGGAAGGGATGGAAAGTCGAGGCCCTGAAGCTTGATTTCCTGGGGAAGGAGTTGGCCAGCTCCATGGAAGCTTGTCTCTGGAAAGTGAGGCTGGCCAGGCTGAGGTTGCTTCGCCGTTCATAGCCACTGTGGCGGTAGAACCCAGTCCTGTTGAGGCCGTGGTTGTAGGAAGACCTGGGTCTCCTGGTGGGACTCCACTGTGAAATGGGCGCACTGGCTCTTCTTCTTCGAGACAGCAAAACGAACAGCGCCCAGAGAAATCCTCCGATTGCAAGCCCAATCGCCACGGATACAGTGAAGGACATTATAAGGTCCTCTGAAACAAAGAATCAGCCAGTAAACCGACAGCCCTGATTTCAAAGACATTCAGTTAAAAACCACAGGGTAGAGATATGAACTCATTCCGGGAAAGAGTGCTGAATTTTAACATACTTCAAATTAATAGAGAATGACCAGACTTCTATTTACTCAAACAGAAAGCTACAAAGAAACATTGGTCGCTTGTGCTTCTTTATCATCTTTAGAAATTAAAAAGGTCTCACAGGAGCTGGACTTTAGCATATCAGTTTTTCTTACAGAACTTCAAATGTCCACAGCTCATTTCCTTTTGAACTATGACTGTAGCTAAAGCGCCCCTTGGTCACTGCAACGCTGAGCCTTGTGGAACCCCACTTCCTGCACGCTATCTGAGGTAGGAAGTGTGGGTGATAGAACCATCTGGAGGGCTGACTGATTTATGGTCATATTTCCTGACCCTATAATGACATAAGCCATGCACACACATCTCGAGTGCCGGCTCTTGTCTCTCACTGTCTGTGCTGTGAGAGTGAAACCCCACCTCATGAATCGCCACAGACTTCCCATTGCACACCAGCGTGCTCCAGTTCACAGAGCTTGGATTTGTTCTGAATTCCTTCTGCAGACAAGTCATATATGTACTTATCTTCCACTCCGCTCAGTGGAGGGGCTGCTTGGCTGCTCCCCCCCCCCCCAAATTGGAAGCATATTCTCAATGAGTGGGATGGAGTACCTGAGCCTCTACTTTGCATGGGTATTTGAAGCCCCTTTCACACTCCTCATCTTGCATGAGCCAAATTGTGCTATTTGCTCTCCCATTCTCTCCAGTCCTCTGTACTTTCACAGGTAATTTTCCTTACAGTGCGGCATAAATTTCCTTGGCCTGGGAAGCTCAGTTTTAGAGAACTATTCTGAGTCCTGTCTTTCTCATGCAAAAATGAGTGACTCTTAAGTAAAAAGGCAAGGTGTATATTTAATTGCCTATAAAAGGATTCTGCAGGCAAAGAGTCAAATACTGGAAATAGGCTTACAAAGCTTTTGATATTGGGTCACGGGTACAGATAATTTGTTTTTAATCCTGTTAGCTGGTAGGGTCTATTCCCCTACTCTCTGGGCTTTCAGCGTGACTCACTTGACCAATAGGATGCAGTGGGATGCAAGCTTTCTAAGTTCAGTCTAAATTGCTCTTTGGATTTGTTTGTTTGTTTGTTTGTTGTTTATTGTTTTTTGTTTTTTTTCGAGACAGGGTTTCTCTGTATACTAGATAGACCAGATACTCGATCTCAGAAATCCACCTGCCTCTGTCTCCCAAGTGCTGGGATTAAAGGTGTGTGCCACCACTGCCACTGCCCGGCAAGAGACTTACTTTCAGTTTCCACCCGCTTGGTTTGAGGTGGTCATAGGAATAGAGCCAAGCAAGTGTGGCAGCAAATGAAAGATCTGGAGCTATCCTGTTCATTAACCCTGTGACTCTGACCTGCTATCCTTGATACGACCGGAGTGAATTGCTCTAGGTCATTCAGGTGCTGGCAAACCCCATCTGCCTGTGGGGCAACCCAGAAGACCAGCAGAAAATCCATCTTGCTGACCTGATGCTGAATTGCCAAAGGTAAACTGTCAGCTAATTATCTGATGGTTCTTCTAAGCAACTCTACTTTGATATGGTAAAACAACAATGGCAAATCCAGCCTTATCCCTTTCCTTGTTGAATAAATATTGGTACATCTGTTGAATCTTACCGATTTCATTTCTTAAAGGAGGGGAGTTAGAATATCTCAAATGCAGACAAAAAACAAATAAATGTTAATAAATATGTAAGTACAATCACTACTACCTAACTTTAGGATTTATGTTGTGGTATCCCTTCATACAGATGTCCTGTGGCAATGCTGTCTTCATCGTTACTGGGTATATCTTCACATATGATCACATCAAAACTTTCTAAGGAGCTGGAGAGATGGCTTAGCAGTTAAGAGCACTGACAGCTCTTCTGAAGGTCCTGAGTTCAATTCCCAGCAACCACATGGGGGCTCACAACCATCTGTAATGGGATCTGATGGCCTTTTCTTCTGTGTCTGAAGACAGCTACAGTGTACTCATATATATTACATAAATAATTAAGTAAATATTTTTTAAAACTTTCTAAAACACTTCACCCTAAACCAAAAAACTAAGTCCTCTATGAGAATGCTTTAAAATTCTAACATAATTTAGGACAAAGCTACTGAACCCAGTACTCTTGTTCCAAAATCTTCCTCACAAAAAGAAGAAGTCCTGGCATTGAAGTTCATTTCTTAGAGCTTTCATAGAGTCAGATATTATTTTTAAAAATCAAATAAATATAATTTAACC
>LR749501.1:4688786-4751144 GCA_902729485.2 Mus minutoides
AAAAAAAAAAAAAAAAAAAAAAAAAAAAAAAAAAAAAAAAAAAAAAAAAAAAAAAAAAAAAAAAAAAAAAAAAAAAAAAAAAAAAAAAAAAAAAAAAAAAGAGAAAACCAAAAGGAACAAGTAAAATTATATAATTTAAATATCAGTAGAAGACTGACCACATCCAAAGTCCAAGTTACCTAGAAAATAAGTGATGGAATACAATTCTCCTTTTGAAGGCAAAAGGAGCAAAGTAATGTTGCTGAGACATGGCAAATAAATTAAACAAATGGGTTTTTTATGGATGTGCCTACATAACCAGTAAGTGGCTGGCATCTAAGCCCTCGGGGAGTTCCAGCTCCTACTGACATCTGTAACACACTAGTGGTGTCTGTCCTGCTGTGTGCCTTCCAACAGGAAAGTCTTAAAATTTCAGTAAGCAAAATCACAACCTCTAAGCTATAAATTAGTAGAGGTCGCCATCTAGTGGGCAATTGTTGAATTGTTAGTAATTTTCATCAGTGATCTTCACTTCACTAGCTGGCTAATATATTCAAAGGCCTGCAGTTGCAGGAATCCTAAGTTCACCTCTGCCCCGAAAGAGATCATGAGTTCTCTTCTTCCTAAAGTGCAGATGAGGATGGGTTCCGCGGTAGAAATGTTGTGATGGAAAGACCTTTGGGTGAATAGAATTTAGGGTACAGAAATGTGAACGATTGCAATGGCTGACAACGCAAAGCATAAATACAGTTGAGGTTTGTCATATCTGCTGGAAAATTTTTTTGAGGTCAACAAACGCGATTCAGCCTTCTCTGGTCTATTCTGTGGCCTCACGTGCATAGCACCTCGTGCATCAGGACATCACAACTTTTATAGCGGGCTTCATGGTTTATGCTCCTTCCCTTTGCAGCAGCCTCCATAGATACCCTTTGGAATCAGGTAGTTAAGTTCAATCACATCACACGCGTGTCCACACCCCCACCCTCCTGCAGAGTAAAAGCAACCCCCTAAAACTGTACTAAAGTCTCCTACCCGAAAACCCTTGCCTCAGTGAGCTGAGCTCGCCATTTGATGCCTCTCTCCTGTTATCTGATCAAGGCCTCATCCTAGCTTCTAATCTGTTCTTTCAAAAATGTGTGTGTCGGTACCTACATGGTTATTTTTATAGTGTTACAGCTGATACTGTGAGAAGAGTAGTGAGCAAATAAACAGGTTTGGAAGACTTGGAAGTGGTTTTATCCAATGGTTCATGATCACAATTCCAATCAGCACATGGAACCAACTTGAATGACCATCACCAGATGAGTAAGTTGAAGAGATAGAGCTTATGAGTAACATCATGAGAGTTTGGTGAGTGACAGGCTGCCTTTATAACAGTGCGTGCTTGCTTATTATATTATATTATATTATATTATTATTTTATTTTATTTTTGAGACAGGGTTTCTGTCAGGATAACTTTGGCTATCCTGGAACTCACTCTGTAGACCAGGCTAGCCTCAAACTCAGAGATCCACCTGCCTCTGCCTCCTGAGTGCTGGGATTAAAGGCATGCACCATCACCACCCAGCAGCACAAAGGTTTCAAACCACCCTATCACCTCTCACTGTCAAATCCATTTTGGTTTGTGTGTGTACAGTCCAATGTTTGCACAACAAAAACCCCAAACAATGAAACTCTCAAAACGAACCATGTAACTTAGTGGCATATGGCTGATAGGTTCCTATGTATGAGTATTCAATAATAGTGGAATATTATTACTGAACCTAAAAATCAATCCAAAAAGGAAATCCTGTAACTTAAAACAATATAGATAAATCTGAAAGACACTATGGAAACTGAAACAAGCCACGCCCAGAATATATCAATCTTTATTGCGGAATTTTTCAAATGTTTTTGTTCAGTGAACATTTTTATAATAAAATATTGAGAAGATATGTCAACATAGTATAAGCGATTTTACCTGATATGTTTGGAAATACAATTCACATGGCAAATTCTTGGAAAACACAAACTTTCAGAACTAAGAAAGGAGTCCATTGAAAATCTGAGTGACCCTCTAAGGTTTAAAAAAAAATGAATGTGGGGCTGGAGGAACAGCTCAGTGGTTAAAGAGTTGGCTGTCCTTGCAGAGGACGCAAATGTGGTTTCCAGCACCCAGGGACCAACTCACAACCACCGGTGACTTTGGCTCTGGGTGGATCCAACCCCTCTGGCCACTGTGAGCACCTTCATTTATGTGAGAAGCTACCTACACATGCACCATAATTAAAAATAATTGTAAATTATAAACATGTTATTTTAAAACTTCCAGCTAAAAGTATCATCTATGTCATATGTAATGCCACCACTAGTGAATTTTTAAAAAAAAAAAATAAAAATTATCCAACCCAAGTTCTCCGCAAACAATTTCGGATAATCAAAAAGTAGCGAATACTTTTGACTTGTCTTAAAAGGCTTGCATGACATTGATAACCAAATCTAACTTAGCTATAACAAGAAAAGGCAATTATCATGATTTCATTGCAGAAGTCTGGAGAACAGGTATTCACTAAGAGGCACATACACTTTTGCAAGCACTACCTCAATGCTAACCTCAGCTCGGTGAAGCCCAGTGAGGGATGGACTCTAGATGCAGGCGTTTTTAAGGATCTATATTTGTCAACACTTATTCTTCAAAGACCCTAAGTAATAGGCATATGGAAATAATTAGCAGGCTATTCATATGCAACAGTGCATACTTGTAGAAGAAGTTTTCTTTATACACAACCGAAGAGATGGGCAGTGTTTGCTTGCTATTTGGAGAGAACATTATGGAGACCCGTGCACAGCCATGCCTACTCCACCACCACCTAAACACCCTCCGAACATCTTATCTCATCTGCTTGCTAAACTCCTAAAAGCCACATTTTTTCCATACAAGCTAGGGCACAATCTTTGCTATAGGATGAGGTATAGCATTTGTTATAGGTTGAGGGAATCTTTGCTAAGAATACCACCCATTGTCAGCCCTGGCTCCCGAACTAATCAGTCTGTAACCCTCTGTGCCTTCAGCTACATCAGAGCAGGGACGTGCAGTGATAGTTGCTCTGCTCCTAAACTACCAAACGAATCATTAAACACAAAGGCTGTAGCGTCATTTTGAAAGCCAGCGCTGCACTGCAATAGTAAGGGTGATTTATAACCACGTGCTGCTTGTTGTGTGTTTATCTGTTTCAGCTTCAAAACACAAGAAGCCCAAAGAACTCAACACTATAGGGGTTTTTTTGTACAAACAGTAGCAGGAAGAAGAAAGTAGAACCTGTCTGGTTTTTCATGAGCAGTGTAAAGAGACGTTTTTGGAGAGAGAAAGAGAACAGCTTTACAGAATATAAGCAATGAGGGCTCTGAGGAATGAGGCCATCCTTCCGTCCACCCCTCCATCCCTCCATCCTTACTTGTGCCTCAGGGAATCCAAGAAGACAGCATCCACTCCTAGATCCCTGGTTAATAGCATGTTGAGAGGACAACAAGCCCCCATGAGAAGCCCTGGATACCAGAAGGGCAGGACAATGGCTAAGCTCCAGTATTATGGGGAAACGTTAAAGGTTGTTTGTGCACGGAGACAGGTGGGGCAGTATTGTAATGAGAGTCAAAAGACCCACCAGGGAGCCTCACAGAATCAAAAATTTGTGCTGGTAGTCAGAATTGCACAGAACATAAGAACTTGGCTTTGCAGTTAAGCCACGAAGACAGGGAGAGAAAACTGTCCCCAGAACAGCTGGGGCATACTTGTCACTAGATGTCAGCAGAGGACTTTGATCAAGAACTCTTGGTCTGCTGGGTGTGGTGGCGCAGGCCTTTAATCCCAGCTCTAGGGAGGCAGAGGTAGGAGGATTTCTGAGTTCAAGACCAGCCTGGTCTACAGAGTGAGTTCCAGGACAGCCAAGGCTATTCAGAGAAACCCTGTCTCGAAAAACAAACAAACCAACAAAAAAAGAACTCTTGGTCCACTCTCCCTTGTACCTGAGGTTATCCTCAGACTTCACAGGTCATTTCCAACTTAGGGAGAAATCCAAAGAAAGCAGGGGTGAGTAGTTTAGAGTCTCTGCAGGACAAGAGAGTCTGTCATATTACCCCAAATTTCTACATTGCTATTCAGAATATTAAAGAAATCTGCCTCCATTCTGACCTCCCAAGTCTGCTCCTGTAATTTTCATATTCAGATGTTCTGGTTAGCTGTTTGAGTCTTTGCACACATTCCCTAGGGGCTGATAACAGTTTTCTTGAGCACCCAAACTCTCAGACAAAGTCTCACACCTATCACCTTATACAGCCAAAGCTTCAGAATAAATGAATGACCCAAAGAAGGCTGTTAATAGTCACAAATGAATGAATGAGCAGAATGTCATCCTTAGAAGTACCTTTTTATTTGGAGGCCATTGGGTTTCCTAGGAATAGGTAATAACCCGTTTTTGTTTTGTTTTTGTTTTGTTTTTTCTTAAAAGGATTCAGGGACCATTTTTATCATATTTTAACTTCTATGGCATATTCTCCTTCTTGGTCACTTTGTGTAATATAATGATATTATAAGACAAAGGAGGAGTTATTGATACCACTTATTGATTTATTTATAGGCTTCTATTCACATATGGAGAAACACATAATCACCTCCCAGAATGCAATCCTTTCTAAAGAGAAATAGTATTTCCGGAGAGGGGGAGATCAATTAGATGAACCAACGCAGGGCCGTACGTACATCACGAAATACCCCAGTTTTTGCCAGTGCTAGCAGCACTGCTAGAAAAACAGCAACAATAACAAGACAGCAATAAGACAGCAGAGAGAAACAGAAGTGTCTTGTGTGGACTTGCAAGGACCAAGAAAACATGTGAGTCCCATAAAACTTTGAGGGTCTCTGTTTCCTGCTGCCTTTCTGGCATGGTTTTCAGAGAAGGGACATGCGTTACAGAGAACTGGAGGAGCAAGGTGACGTCATCTGCATTGTGCCCTCAGGCCACTGCTGCTACGGGCTAGCACCGATGGCTTTAACGCTTGCACAGTGTTTAGTAGGTCTGACTGAATGAATGCTTTGAAAAAACTCAGGCTATCATCCTTTGTGGCAACTAAGTATCATTTCTTATTATTTTTTGCATTCCCAAAGTAAACCATAAAGCTATATTTTGAATTTTGTATGCATATCAATATGTTAAGCTTGAGAAGTTCCTATGAGTCCTTATGGTCTACGCCATGTATGTTTTGTTTTGGTTTAATTCTCTTAATTCAGAGAGCAACACAAAAAGAATCCTTTTGGAAGCAGATTCCACCACACTGTGCGTGATTTCTAAAGTAGTATTTTGAGGGTATAGATGATCAAGACAGATATCAGCTTTGATACAAAACAGAATGGAAATAAAAAAGACTGACATCTATATGTCAGAAAATATTTATATTTCATACACTAAAGCTATAATTACAATTCATACTTCATAATTTTACCCCAGAAATGATAATGCCACCTTTGACCTGTCTCACACAAAACATCAAACGTATTTTTGGTTCACCGTTTCCGCTCTGGTTTTCTCTTAACCAAATCTTCGTGCCGAGAGAAAGGAGGAGTAACACATATCTCTGACCCAGGAAGCTAGAATTCCTTCTTAAACACAGATGGATTTCCTTATTAAGGCATCTAAATGCTAGGATAAAGGAATGAATCCAGAGTGTAAGATTTCTTTTAATGAGAGTCATCTGTGCTCTAACCAGCGAACACTGAGTTATTTTTCCTATATGAGCCTGGAGATTAACTTGAATAGTTGGAAAAGTTAGAAGTGGCTTTTCTGTGTTACTTTTTCCTCTCGGGCTGACTTGCTTTGGAATAATTTACGATCGCTTTGTGATGATCGATTTCCTTAGGGGGTCCTTAGTTGTTTTCTTCATTTAATAGAAATGAGGCAGAAAACGATGCTTCACAAGTACACCATTGGCCCACTCAGAATTCAAACTTGCTTTTCTCTTGGTTCGAGACTTATTTGAGACAGAAATAGTGTATTTTTTTCACTAATCTTATTATGTTAAATCTCTTAAAGCTTGAAGCAAGCACATTAATTAATTAAAAAAATGAATGAACTAGTTAATTCTCTTCATGCAAATACCTGTGGTAATAGATCGCCAGGGCCAGGTTGCCAGAACTGCTCAGTATTTACTAGATGGTTTCCAGAGCCCTGCTTCCAGGCACGGCAGGGAGCCTGATACAGTTTTCTGAGACGATTACAAATTTATCCACCCTTCACATAATATGGGGTATAGATCTCTTAGTAAACTCCAGTTCTCCTTTAAAGTTCCTTTTGGTTTCAACTTAAATCATTCCCCTTACTTATACATTTCTTCAAACCACAGAGACATGGCAATCTCTTTGCACATCCCAGCGCCTGCCTCCTAAATCTGGCCTGGAGTGGATGCTGATTTTGACCTCAGCACCTCCCTCCCTGCTCTGAGACCTCGAGCTCAGTAGCCTCAGCCAAAGCAAGCTTAGCGGTTGTTTCTCTTCTTTTTGGAACAGGCTTGCATTGCAATAGTATATGTTATTTCTGCTTCCTCTCTTATAGATCCATAATTTTATTTTAATTCCACATTGTCTGTGTCACCACACTCTAAAGCCATTCACCAATAGGTTTGTTGCTTAAAATCACACTGAAAATTAAAAAAGAATTACATTGACAAAAACACAGACTTCAAAACCCTCTGCAGAACACCTTGGCTTCATGAAATAAAATATTTAGCAATACAGTAGCACCCTCTTGGTTTTCGCCAAACTGTATTGTATCTACATGCCAAAAGAAAGAAGCACGTATCTTTGACACCTTCAGACAAATAAAATGTAACATTCTAACAAAACCCACATGTTATATTCTTTTAACAATGATGTCTACTTCATATTTTTTTAAATTTTGACTTTAAAGAAAATCTCATTTTCTAAAGAGTTCTGCTAATGCCAGCCAAGCTGCATATGCCTGATTAGTCTTTAATGTTTCTGTTGTGTTGTAATAAATCATGCAGAGAATTTCTGTGCATCTTAAGTTAAAAGCAGTGAAGGAAAAGGCAGCTTACCCCAAAAGTTTTCTGGCCAAGGACTCCCTAAACTCGTGGTGTTATTAGCCATAATGTCCACAAGAAAAAGAAGCCAGTGTGTCCACAACCAGCAGTTTGATTCTATGCCTTCGTGGTTGAGCAAGAGGAAAATAATTTTCACGCAACCCCACGTATACTTGTGTTTACATAAAAGGAAGTAAGTGTATCATGTTTCCTGCTTTTATACTCGAATTAGCAACTGTTTTTCTTATCTTGGAATTCCACATGGCTCTCAGACACAAAACTATTTCCTTCCCGTCATTTCCTCCCTTGTTACTAAGTGCCCTCTTTCCAGCCACATCCAAAGCTGTCTGGGGACAAGGGGCATTTTCTTAAGTCCGGGTTCTCTATCTGCATGCGGAGGTAGAAAGCAAGGCCCTTGCCGCTGCACTTAGCTTCACCTCAGTGTTATGCTGGGCTGCTACAGATGGTCCTCTGATGTTGAAAACCGTGTCACACAGTCAGAGAGGGATTTTCAGAAGCCCATATTCAATTACACTCTTTACCTAATATTTTTTGTTATAAATTTCAGATAATAAAATTCCCAGGTAATATCTCCCTGTCTCTGGTGTATTAATTTTGAAATATATATCCGTTGCACTTAATCATACATATTTAAATGTGTTTATTTGGTATTTCATTACCTTTTTCTTTGGAACTCCAATGTGGGAAATCAAGATCATTTCTATGTACGCAAGTAGGGGGAACAGGAATGCGAGATTACAGCAGTGTTTTAGTGCTTGGCCAGGGATGCTGTGATCCCGTGGCTTGCGAAAATTATAGTGAATGCTCTTCCTACATTGGTCATGACAAGGTAGATCCTCTGTGCGTTGGGAGACATTGAAAGTAGGGAAAGGAGATGCAAAATGTCACTTCCACCCAATAAAATTCATCTCTAGGTTGGGAATGTGTAACGTGCACTCTTGAGAACCCTTGCAGGAACTCTGGGGCGCTGAAGTGTTGTCAGCTGAGGTAACTGTCACCCTTCAGAAGTCTGTTGACATTCCTGAGAAGGGTGGGGTAAAGGCAACCTGACCAGTCAGTTGGCAGTCCTAATTCTCCTAAACTGTGGTGATTTCTGCTCATTAAAAAAAAATCAATTTTCATAGATTTAAGTTAACTACAAATTAGCCAGAGATTGGAATATGCACAGCTGTCCCTCTCAAAGAAAAGGAAGCAATTACAGAAGACTCCTGAGCAAACAGAAGGACACATTTTTATGATATTTTTGCCAATGTCTATTTCTATGCTCTCCAGTAAATAATCATGCCACTGCTCCTGAAAGACAAGCGGGCTTGAGATTCAATGGTGCCCTTTGAGGTCTAGTACTGCTGACAATGTATGTAAAGATAGTACCTCATGAAAACTTGCTTTGTCTAGAGACAAGTGTATTGAAACACTCCCCACCTGTCTAAGCATAAGATAGGGTTCCTCAGTTGCTGTAGATACCTTATGTATATGTTTTATATAACCAAAGGCTACTTAATGTCAAGTAAATTATACTCAAGTATGCCTAACTTTGTAAGATCTATTCAAACTGATCTGGGAGTGGAAGGGAGGACTCTGTTTTTGTCTGTGCAGGAATGGCGCTTATTCTGTCTCAGGGTAGGGATGGAGGTTGAGACTTCCTGCCATTGTTTTGTGGTCAGCTATCCAGACTTTCTGCCAATACTTTTTCTCACTTTTGCAGATGGTTGGAGCCCAGAAGAAAAGCATGCTTTCTGTCCTTCTGCGACTCAGGGATCCATTTTCCTTGTGTTAAAAGCTTGTCCCCAGCTTTGGCTATTACCCCTACTTATAAGTTGCTTGGTAAGGATTTGTATTTTTCCCTGGCACAGATCCACACAAGTGAGTATCTGTGTCTGTGTGAGTTTTCAGGTCCTGTGACTTACCCTGTCATAACAGGAAGTTGTTTTTTTTTTTTCTTTACAGAAGTGTCGGGTCTGCCTTTCTGCTTTTCACTGTTTCCCAGCTTGGGTCCTTACTTAGACTTGTGCTCTCCATGAGTTATAAAATGAATATGGGTGAGTGTTCTTGCCTCAAAGATTCTAGGAACTGCTTGCTGTCTTCATTTAGGCATTTACTAGAAGTCAGTGCCTCGATGGCTGCCCTGACCATGCTCTTGCCCCTGTTCCTCTGTGACTACTTTATTTTTTTCTTTCTTTTTTCTTTTTACCATAAATGTTCATGTTTCAACTTAAAAGGAAATGTTTGCCAACATCAGCTTGTCAACTGATCAAAACTAGGTGTCTGGGGATAAAAAACAAGACAAAACACAAAAAAATCAATGTCTTGTTAATAGATTTCATTGAAAATGCCAGGGAGAGGTGCTTTGTGACTACTTTATAGGACAATTCCTGCCTCCCAGCTTTATGCTGTGCATCTTAGTCAGTGTTCTACTGCTGTGAAGAGACAGTATGAGTTCCTATAAAAGAAGGCAGTTAACTGGGGAAGGCTTACAGGGTCAGAGATTTAGTCCATTATCATAACAGTAGGGAGCTCAGCAGAATGCAGGCAGACTTGGTGCTGGAGAAGTAGCTGAGAGTTCCACATCTGAATCTGAATCAGCAGGCTGCAGGAGAAGAGAAGAGAGGGGAGAGGGGTAGGGGTTGGAGAGAGAGAGAGAGAGAGAGAGAGAGAGAGAGAGAGAGAGAGAGAGAGAGAAGACTGCCTTGGCTTTTCAAACTCAAAAGCACACTTCCAGTGACATACTTCCTCCAAAAAGGCCACTTGTACTCCAGCCAGGCCACAACTCCTATTTCTTCTTAAGTAGTGACTAAGCATTTAAATATATGAGCCTGAAAAATCGACCAAGATGAACTCTCAATTCTGAACATCTGTGCTCCTGATGCAGGGGCAGCCACATTCATTAAGGAAACTTTACTAAAGCTCAAAGCACACATCGCACCGCACACAGTAACAGTGGGAGACTTCAGCACCCCACTCTCATCAATGGATAGATCCTGAAACTAAACAGAGACACAGTAAAACTAACAGAAGTTATGAAACAAGTAGATTTAACAGATATCTATAGAAGATTTTATCCTAAAACAAAAGGATATACCTTCTTCTCAGCATCTCATGGTATCTTCTCCAAAATTGACCATATAACCAGTCACAAAACAGGCCTTAACAGATACAAAAATACTGAAATAATCCCATGTATCCTATCAGATAACCATGGACTAAGGCTGATCTTCAATAATAACATAAATAATAGAAGGCCCACATACACGTGGAAGCTGAGCATCATTCTATTCAATGATACCTTGGTCAAGGAAGAAATAAATAAAGAAATTAAAGACATTTTAGAGTTTAATGAAAATGAAGCCTCAACATACCCAAACTTATGGGATACAATGAAAGCAGTGCTAAGAGAAAAACTCATAGCTCTGAGTGCCTCCAAAAAGAAACTAGAGAGAGCATACACTAGCAGCTTGATAGCACATCTGAAAGCTCTACAAGAAAAAGAAGCAAATATATCCAAGAGGAGTAGACAGCAGGAAATAATCAAACACAGGGATGAAATCAACCATAGAAACAAAAAGAACTATACAAAGAATCAACCAAACCAGAAGCTGGTTCTTTGAGAAAATCAACAAGATAGATAAACCCTTAGCCAGACTAACCAGAGGGCACAGAGCCAGTATCCTAATTTAAAAAATCAGAAATGAAAAGGGAGACATAACAACAGAAATCAAGGAAATCCCAAAAGTCATCAGATCCTACTACAAAAGCCTATACTCAACAAAACTGGAAAATCTGGATGAAATGGACAAATTTCTAGACAGATACCAGATATCAAAGTTAAGTCAGGATTGGATAAACAATCTAAACAGTCCCATATCCCCTAAAGAAATAGAAGAAATTAATCGTCTCCCAACCAAAAAAAGCCCAGGACCAGATAGGTTTAGTGCAGAGTTCTATCAGACCTTCAAAGAAGACCTAATTCCAATACCCCTAAAACTATTCCACAAAATAGAAATAGAAGGTACTCTACCCAACTCGTTCTATGAAGCCACAGTTACTCTGATACCTAAACCACACAAAGACCCAACAAAGAAAGAGAACTTCAGATCAATTTCCCTTATGAATACCAATGCAAAAATACTCAATAAAATTTTCGCAAACCTAATCCAACACATTAAAACAATTATCCATCATGATCAAGTAGGCTTCATCCCATGGCTGCAGGAATGGTTCAATATATGGAAATCCATCAACATAATCCACTATATAAACAAACTCCAAGGAAAAAAACCACATGATCATTTCGTTAAATGCTGAGAAAGCATTTGACAAAATCCAACACCCTTTCATGATAAAAGTCTTGGAAAGATTGTGAATTCAAGGCCCATACCTAAACATAATAAAAACAATCTACAGCGAACAGTAGCCAACATTAAACTAAATGGAGAAAAGTTGGAAGTAATCCCACTAAAATCAGGGACTAGACAAGGCTGCCCACTCTCTCCCAACTTATTCAATGTTGTACTTGAAGTCCTAGCCAGAGCAATTAGACAAAAAAAAAGGAGATCAAAGGGTTCAGATTAGAAAGGAAGAAGTCAAAATATCACTATTTACAGAAGATATAATAGTATACTTAAGCGACCCCAAAAATTCCACCAGAGAACTCCTAAACCTGACAAACAACTTCAGCACAGTAGCTGGATATAAAAGTAACTCAAACAAATCAGTGGCCTTTCTTTACACAAAGGATAAACAGGCTGAGAAACAAATTAGGGAAACAACACCCTTCACCATAGTCACAAAATGCCTTGGTATGACTCTAACTAAAAAAGCGAAAGATCTGTATAACAATAACTTCAAGTCTCTAAAGACAGAAATCGAAGAAGATCTCAGAAGATGGAAAGATCTCCCATGCTTATGTATTGACAGGATTAATATAGTAAAAATCGCTATCCTGCTAAAAACAATCTACAGATTCAATGCAATCTCCATCAAAATTTCAAGTCAATACTTCTTTGAGTTAGAAAGGGCAATTTGCAAATTCATCTGGAATAACAAAAAAACCTAGGATAGCAAAAACTATTCTCAACAATAAAAGAACTTCTGGGGGAATCAACATGCCTGACCTCAAGCTGTACTGCAGAGCAATTGTGATAAAAACTGCCTGGTACTGGTACAGTGACAGACAAATCAATGGAATAGAATTGAAGACCCAGAAATGAACCCACACACCTATGGTCACTTGATCTTTGACAAAGGAGCTAAAACCTTCCACCGGAAAAAAGACAGCATTTTCAACAAATGATACTGGCACAACCGGTAGTTATCATGTAGAAGAATGCAAATTGATCCATTCTTATCTCCTTGTACAAAGCTCAAGTCTAAGTGAATTAAGGAACTCCACATAAAACCAGAGACACTGAAACTTATAGAGGAGAAAGTGGGGAAAAGCTTCGAAGATATGGGCACAGGGGAAAAATTCCTGAACAAGACAGTAATGGCTTGTGTTGTAAGATTGATAATCGACAAATGGGACCTCATAAAATTGTAAAGCTTCTGCAAGGCAAAAGACATGGTCAATAAGACAAAAAGGCTACCAACAGATTGGGAAAGGATCTTTACCAATCCTAAATCTGATAGGGGACTAATATCCTTTATATACAAAGAACTCAAGAAGCTTGACTCCAGAAAATCAAATAACCCCATTAAAAAATGTGGCACAGAGCTAAACAAAGAATTCTCAACTGGGGAATACTGAATGGCTGAGAAGCAACTGAAAAAATGTTCAGTATCTTTAGTCATCAGGGAAATGCAAATCAAAAGAACCCTGAGATTCTACCTCACACCAGTCAGAATGGCTAAGATAAAAAATTTAGGTCAAAGCAGATGTTGGCAAGGATATGGAGAAAGAGGAACACTCCTCCATTGCTGGTGCGATTGCAAGCTTGTACAACCACTCTGGAAATCATTTTGGCAGTTCCTCAGAAAATTAGACATAGTACTACTGGAGGATCCAGCAATACCTCTCCTGAGCATATATCCAGAAGATGTTCCAATTGGTAATAAGAACACATGCTCCACTATGTTCATAGCAGCCTTATTTATAATAGCCAGAAGCTGGAAAGAACCCAGATGTTCCTCAACAGAGGAATGGATACAGAAAATGTGGTACATTTACACAATTGAGTACTATTAGCTATTAAAAACAATGAATTTATGAAATTCTTGGGCAAATGGATGGATCTGGAGGGTATCATCCTGAGTGAGGTAACCCAATCACAAAAGAACTCACATGATATGCGCTCACTGATAAGTGGATATTAGCCCAGAAACTTAGAATACCCAATATACAATTTGCAAACCACATGAAACTCAAGAAGAAGGAAGACCAAAGTGTGGATACTTCATTCCTCCTTAGAATAGGGAACCAAAAGCCTATGGAAAGAATTACAGAGACAAAGTTTGGAGCTGAGATAAAGGGGAAGACTATGCAGAGACTGCCGCATCCGGGCATCCATACCATAATCAACCACCAAATGCAGACACTATTGCATATGCCAGCAAGATTTTCCTGACATGACCCTAATATAGCTGTTGCTTGTGAGGCTATGCCAGTGCCTGGCAAATACAGAAGTGGATGCTCACAGTCATCTATAGGATGGAACACAGGGCCCCCACTGGAGAAGCTAGAGAAAGTACCCAAGGAGCTGAAGATGTCTGTAACCCTATTGGAGGAACAGCAATATGAACTAACCAGTACCCCTTGAGCTCATGTCTCTAGCTGCATATGTAGCAAAAGATGGCCTAATGGGCCATCTTTGGGAGGAGAGGCTCTTGTTCCTGCAAAGATTATATTCCCCAGTACAGGGGAACTCCAGGGCCAGGAAGCAGGAGTGGGGGGCGTTGGGGAGCAGGGTGGCGGGAGGGTATAAGGGACTTTCGGGATAGCATTTAAATCATAAATGAAGAAAATATCTAATAAAATTTTGTTTAAATAAAAAAACAAAAAAGAGAAAAAAATCAATATGCAAAAAATAGCAGTTTCCTATACATAAATATAAAAAATCCAAAAAAAGGGAATTAAGAAAATCATCACAGTACCTGTAAAAAATATCCAGTAATAAATTTGGCAAAAATTTGAGTATTTTTACATTTGAAATTTATTGAGATTGGGCTTATACAATTGAAATGTATACATTTGAAATAAAATGTTGGTAAAGGAAATCCAGAAATGTGCAAAAAAATTACTGTGTTCATTAATTAGAAGGGCATTACTATAATCTCTATCTTCTTGTATCATCTGCAAATTCAAGGAATCCCGTGAATTTAGAATGCATTTTTCTTCTTTTTCCCCTCTTCCTCTTCCTCTTCCTCTTCCTCTTCCTCTTCCTCTTCCTCTTCCTCTTCCTCTTTGTCTTCTTCTCCCTCTTCCTCTTCCTCTATTCCTCCTCTGCCTCCTTCTCTCCTTCTTCCTCTTTCATAGGCAGTTTTTGTTGTTGTGGCTGTTGTTTTATTCTTCTCTAGAGAAGAAAGTCCTTAGTAAAAGTCTTACATGACTTACATGAGGGGACTTTAGGGTAGAAAGAAGGTGGCCTCTTCTGAAATTTAAAGTCATATTTTAAGTAAACTTCTAATTTTAGAAGAGTTTAGGCATAGCCCATGTTTTATAGAATTTGTGGAGTACTTTGTGTTTTCCTTTGGAAAATGTCTTTCTTCACGAATGCTGGTCACAGATAACTCAGTTGACTCTATTAACCTGCATCTTAACATCTGCTGGGACTGTGGGATTATAGAGCTGAACACAGGCTCCTGACAGTGGCCCAGTGGTAATGCCACAGAAGCCTTGATTGCATCCTCCATCTCCAGAGACAAGGAAAGTTGAGAGACTCTCCTGCAGGCATATGCCTTTTCTATATTCTATTTTATTGTATGTCAGCCATCTTTGGGATAAATATCAACTCTAGGGATGTTTTCTTTAAATGTAATGAGATAGAAATAATAACTAAAATTATATGGATTTAATGGTCACTGTAATGAAGATAACCAATTTACCTTTATGGGGAGCTGGAGAGATGGCTAAACAGTTAAAAGCACTTGTTGCCATTGCAGAGAACCAGGTTCAATTCCTAGGACCCATATGGTAGCTCCCAGCCATCTGTAACTCCAGTTTCAGAGGCCCCAGCAGGCACATATGTGATTGATGTACATACATAGATACAGTCAAAGCACCCATGCACATAAAGCAAAATAGATAAATCTTCCCCTGTACATATGGTAAAAATTCTTAAGCTCTATCCTCTTAGAAAGTTTCACATGTAGAGTACTGTAATTTTTTATTAATTATTTTAGAATTCCTTATGATGTATTTTAATCATGTTCATCAACTCCTCCCAGAACCATCCCTACTTCCCTAACCCTTTCAACTTTGTTCTTCCCGCCCCTGGCACCCTCTGCCACCCCCCCCCCCCCCACAGAGAGACACACACAACCTAGATTCCAGTCTGGGATGTCCATATACTCCTGGGTATGGGATCATCCACTAGAATTATCAAATCTATCAGGAATCACACCCTTTAAAGAAAGCCAACTTTTCCACTCCCAAAAGCTGTCCACAGCGCCTCAGTTAGATGTGGGGACTCATAAACTTCTTCTCACTCCGTTAGGATGGTGACTGACTCCATCTGATGCAGATTTTGTACGGCCAACCACAACTGCCATGGGTGAGTCCCTGTGCGCAGTGGCCTCGTTGTGGCCTTCCCAACCTGTCACTTTAAGGTATTCTTAACCCTCTCTTCTACAATACTCTCTTAGCTTTAGGGGAGGGGGGGTATGCTCATTTTTTGCCGAGGTTGTTCTCTGAACGTGAACAATGGTGAGTTTCCGTGTTCACCACCATCTATGTAACAAAGTACCCCACTGATGAGTTCTGAGCTAAAATTTAGGTAGAGAGATTCTAACTCAGAGTACTATGTCTTAAGAGGAGGCAAAGGCAAAGGTGAGGTGAATATATGGAAGGTTTGGTTAATGGTGAGCTAAGAAGAGGAAGTTAAGAGATACAAACCTGGTCCTCCTCCGGTTTTGGGGGATAGGAACAGTAAAAGAAATGGGTACAGGAATGGAGAAAGGAAAGGAGCGAAGGCAAAACGCAGCGCCGAAGTGCATAAATCAGCAAAAAGCACAACCGATAGGGGGCAGTGTTGTCTGCCCCCATTTTCTCCTTACTGTATAGGTAAGAGACGACTGTAGGTAGGGGATGGGTATGGGTGGATATGGAATCTCTGGTGGATGAAGAACAGCTGTAGTGGCATGGAGAGCGAAACGGAAATAAAAGGAATGAGGTCACTGGCCTGCGTGTGGACCTCCTCTCCTGGCCAATCACTGCTGTTCCCTTGTTCCAGGTCCTGACTGTGCACTGCATTGCTTTCCAATGATCCCGTTCTGTTCATGTATGGGGGCTTCCATTCCCTCTTGGGCACAGGGTATCGTGACTCTTTCTGAAGGCTATGGATGCTGAAGCAAACTCCCCCCAGCTATAGTTACTGAGGTCTCAGTAGTGGCTGGAGCACCTGGTGACAGCGCTGTATCCAAAGCTCTATTTTTCTGTTTAGTGCTCAAAGTTTCACCTTCTGTTGAGCTGATGTTGATAGCCTTGGCAGCAGTCCCTGGGAGATGCCCTCCCACCACCCCCACCCCCTTTTTAAGTTTCTACAAGCTATGGTTTTTGTTGATTTCCCAGTCGGAGTGCTTTAGGCCAGTTTTCCTGGGGGGAAAACACCATTGTGGTGGCGATATCTGCTTTAATGGTTGTCACCAGGGCAAGTTCAGTCCAACTATAAAGTTCTCTGGTCAGGGTCTAGAAGAGGTTTATTGAATTGTTGATCTAGTTGACTCCAGACCATGGAAAATTGACAAATGGAGTGATAACTATTCCTACTGCCTTTAATTCTCATCTTACTTGGAATGACTATTTTCGTGTGTGTGCATGTGTGCATGTGTGCATGTGTGTGTGTGTGTGCGTGGGTGTAGTTTCCATGGAGGTAAGAAGAGGAAGGAAGGTCCTCTGGAGTTGGAGTTATTCGTGGTTGTGACTTATATGACGTGGGTACTGGGAACTGAACTTGTGTCCTCTGTAAGAGAAGTGCTTCTTTTAAAGACTGAGCCATAACATCCAGACGCAAATACGGTTATTTAGGGTGGATCCATGAAAAACACGTCCAGTGCAGGAGTGCCCACATTTTTCATAAACACAGCTTTTATTCTGCACCTCATTCTGCTCTGACTTCCACAGAGTTGACTTCTAGTTCTCTCCGGGTCTGTTAGATAGCATTTTATGCATTATAGTTAATACAGCATAGTAATACTATATTACATTAATTATATTATATAATACAATAGTAAAAAAATCATAGGTTTTTTACATATTCAAGAAGAAAATACATCAGCTCTCCTTAATGTGCAATAGGTTATATTTACAAGTCATTTATTCCCTACCCAATTTTTGTTATTTCTTTAACTATTTTACCTAATTACTTACTATTTTGGCTCTGATTAGTCCAATCCTTAAAATCTTATATTTTTTTATTGTATTTTCATTTTCAATTAAATTTCATTCACTTTTTCACATACTAAGTAATGCTTTTATTATGAATTTACATTTGGCTGGAGATAATCTATAGGACTTCTTTTTTAAAGCAAGCATCTTATGTAGGTCAGGTTACTTTAGCTGATAGCGACTTTGACTATCTAATCCTCTACGTTCTAAGTGACAGGATTCTAGGTATACAGCACCATACCCAGTTGTGTGTGTTATGTGCACCTTGGGATAGCAGCCAGAACAGGCTGTGTGAACAGAGTAAAATCTCTCGCCAGCCCTAATCCATGGGAATTTTGAGAGGTAGGACTGAACTATTTTCTTCTTGAACAGACTTGCATATTTCTCTGTGCTGGGCAGCGAATACACTTCTGTCTTGGGATGGAACCCTTAGTTACGGTTTAGAGTTTCTCCACAAGTGGTGTAAATTCAAGCCCATACTTGCCTGGGGACAGTCAATGACTGCCAATTCTCCAGTTAAACATGTCTTCAGAAGTCCTGAGCTGTGGCAAAGGACACATCCTTTTCTTTACTCTCTGTCTACCAGAAGCTTTTTCTTTAAAAAAAAAAAAAAAAAAAAAAGAATCCTTTCACCAAAGTGGAATCCTTTTAAACATTACAGCTTTTTAATATGAGTTTCCCACTTAAGTGTGCTAGGGGCCTAGTGTGAGGTTTTTGTCTCTTGATTTCTCTTGTAAAATTCTACCCTTAGGGTTGGGAATTCAGTGTTTATTTGTTCCCAAGCAACTCCCAGCATTTTGTTCTTAAATGACCTGAATTTCAGAAGTTTGTATTTTTAATCCCGATTTTGTGGCTTAGTTTGTTCTTTCTGATTGTTTTGTATTCATTTATGTTTTTGTTTGCCTTTAGACATGTCTCTTACTTGCCAGAGAGTTTCAAAATGCATTTAGAAGTATTAATTTGACCTTGAATCCTATAAGAAATAGTAATAGATATAGGGGCAGAGACATGGAGAGAATGAATGGGTGTGGGGGAGAAGGCACAGGTTCATTCAGATAGATTTTATTCTATCCCCAGAATGGAAACCTGGTAGAAAGGGGTCCCTGTTTGACAGATGTGGGGTTTCTAAAACTGTGGCAGTAGAGCTGTAGAAAACTTCCAGATTTAAGAAATATTTAGGAGCTGCACTGTATAGGTGCTCCTGAGGTTGGATAGGATTGAAAGTCTAAATAGCATGCTGCCTGTATTCATGTTGCCTGTATAAAGAGTGCCCAGAGGAACGCCTGGACAGGCAAGGGTGGAGGTCGCCTGAGACTGGAACAGGCCATCTTTAAAGTGTCTGGGAAGAGGGAGATGTTCAAAGAAAGAGTTTAGTTCAGAGCTGAATGGAATGTCTAGATTTCTAAAGAGAAGTGGCAGGCTGTGCATATGTCTAAGGGGAAGTGGTAGGCTGTGCACATGAATCCCTTTAGGTCTCTGGGGAAGTAAGTTATTGTTGGCTGTCCTTTGGAGTTCCCTTGAACTTTAAGAAGCACTTGTATTTAACAGTTAGGTAAAGGCAGATGAAAGATAGGACTAGTTAGCAACCAGAGAAAAAGGCTCAGAAGGATGTTCTTGGAAGATAAGGAGAAAGAACACCTTAAAAGGACCAGAGCCCTTGGGTGCAAGAGCAGTGTCCTATCAGAAGAGAGCCTTTAGCACTGTGCCTTCCCATTTCTGCTTTTACGTTTGTTGCTTCTTTGATGTTTTCAGAGCCTCAGATAGGTCAGATAGGTCATACCTATGTAAGGCTGAGTGTTCAGCAGTCGCTTGCTCCCTTCACAACACCGGGCCCACCCACATTACATCACTGGTGGAGGAGGGCCTATAAGACTCCAACTCCCAGAGGAGCTAGAGACAATAGTTAGCAAGGTGAAAAAACAGAGAGAGGGGCCGTAATCAGTGTGTCCACATCGGGAAGAACTCCTTAGCAGGACCAGTGACCCTGAGTCCACCTTCCAGGGGCTGCCAGTATAGGAAGAATGGAGGTAGCTGGCTAGAGGCATGCATACATAAGTAGTTCTGATCAGGGTGTGGTCTGACTTATTATTGTCCCTACTCAGGACCAAGGTGGTCCAATAAATCATTAAGCTGTTAGTCAAGCCACCACAGGAAGGGGGAGCCAATTCAGTTCCTACGAGGTGTAGCAGCTCTGTTCTAAATAACCCTTTCTGGAAGTACTTGCCTTGCAGCCTTACCTGAGCTTGGAGGTAAATCCAGTCCCTTGTCACAAACACACTTTATGGATCTGGGAATGTTCTGTTGTTCCTGGAATCTAAGGTGGTTTCCAGGAAAAGGTTAAGGGCAGTGACTTATTTCTGAGCCTCAGGCTTTGAAGGAGTGTCTTAGTCAGGGTTTCTATTCCTGGACAAAAAAAACATCATGACCAAGAAGCAAGTTGGGGAGGAAAAGGTTTATTCAGCTTATACTTCCACATTGCTGTTCATCACTGAAGGAAGTCAGGACTGGAACTCAAGCAGGTCATAAAGCAGGAGCTAATTCAGAGGCCATGGAGGGATGTTCTTTACTGGCTTGTTTCCACTGGCTTGCTCAGCCTGCTTGCATATAGAACCAAGACTACCAACCCAGGGATGGTACCACCCACAAGGGACCTTTCCCCCTTGATCACTAATTGAGAAAATGCCTTGCAGCTGGATCTCATGGAGGCATTTCCTCAACTGAAGCTCCTTTCTCTGTCATAACTCCAGGCTCTGTCAAGTTGACACAAAACTAGCCAGTACAATGAGCATGAGATAAGTCTCAGATAGACATTCCTTGGTGATTACCATGCACTGTGCTGGTAAGCAGGAAGCTGAGCCAAGATAAAAGGAGAGGGAGAGAGAATGAAGACTTGGGTGTCAGGCTTCCATTCCCTGGTGAGACCTTGGAGGCTCAAGTGAGGAACTGATGCCTTTACACAAAAACAAAAACAAACAAACAAACAACAACAACAAAGACCCTGTCTTAGTTAGGGTTTCGTTGCTGTGAATAGACACTATGACCAATGCAAGTCTTATAAAGGAAAACATTTAATTGGAGCTGGCTTACAGGTTTAGAGGTTCGGTCCATTATCGTCAAGGCAGGAGCATGGCAGCTTCCAGGCATACATGGTGCAGGAGGAGCTGAGAGTTCTACATCTTCATCTGAAGGTTGTTAGTGGAAGACCAACTTCCAGACAGCTAGGATGAGGGTCGTAAGCCCATGCCCACAGTGACACATCTCCAAATAATGCCGCTCCCTGAGCCAAGTATATACAAACCATCACAAACCCAGCTTCTAAGTGCCTGATACAAGCTCAGATACATTTCCTACAAACAAAATAGTCTCAGTCATGTTTTCAACCTGATGTACAATTTTTGTTATTAATAGAATACATTCTAAGAGTTAGAATGGAGTTGCTACATTAAAAGATATATACAGCTCTAAATTTTCCTGGTTTCCTTCCATCCATATTTTCCCTTCATGACACTCACAGGTCATTAAAAATTTTGAAAGCAGAAAGCTTGCTAGGTCTGGAGTCGTTGTCTTTCAGTCACTGGAAAGACTCCTTTTCCCTTACTTGCTTATACCCTCAACAGATAATTTCAGCACAGATCACAATAGATAATGTCCCAGAAACTCTAGGTATAGTCAGTAGAATCCCATTTTGCTGGGAGTGTTTTTTTTTAACCATATGCAGTGTATAGTTATAGATGCCAAGCCCCACTGATGCCGAGTGTACAAATCAGGAACAGTGTACTTCATCTGGCACTGAAGTATTCTCATGTAGTCTGTAGTACAAATACTAACTTATTATTTATTCCAAACTGGCTTTTATCAAACTAATTTTAGATGTATTATATATCAGCATTAAATATACTCTCCAAAAGAAAATGATAATGTATTTAATTTAAACTTGTTGGACATGTGAGTTCAGGTACCTGTGGAGGCCAGAAGGGGGCGCCAGATTCCCTGAACCTGGAGTTACTGGTAGTTGTGAGCTGCTTGTTATTGGTGCTGGGAACAGGACTCCTGTCCACTGGAAGAGCAGCAAGTTTTCTTTACTGCTGAGCCATTTTTCTAGAGCCTTCCTATAATTTATTTAATAATATAAGTGAATTCATGATTTGATGAGAATTTTAGACCATTATTGTGGTAAAATCTGTTACATATTAATTGAGATTTTAGAATTTTGGAAGTCTAATAAGCCAGGCTCAGCCACCTATGCTAAATTCATTAACTGAGGAGACAAACAGTACTGAAAAACAGAGAAAAGTTTATTTGCTGTGACCATATTGGGAAAGAGGAATAAATAAAGAGGGCCAAGCAACACTCACCCAGGCCAAAATCAGGGCCAAGCAACACTCACCCAGGCCAAAATCAGGGCCAAGCAACACTCATCGAGGCCAAAATCCACCCGGATGCTGATAGGATACTTAGTGTAAATAGACAGCAAGAGGGATGTATAGTTATAAGGTTCTACTCCAGACATAGTCCTGCCCCACATGGATCCATCTTGTCTTAGCTACAGCTACATCTGCAATGGGGTTAGATAAGTTGTCAGAAATGTCTGAAATCTCTTCCGGGAGAGAAGCTCCTGCTCTGGCTAGCCCCAGGGGTCCAATCTTTCCTTTCCTCCCGTATGATAGTCCTGGAGAAGTTTAATTCCTGGGGCCCTTTGTCCCAGTAGTCTGATAGCCAAAAGTAAGGATACTAGTGTCTCTTATAGATCATCTCTCTGGAGAAGATGGTCATGGGAACACAAAATCAAATAAAAGATACTTCAAGGAGTTGGGTAGGGGGGAGGATACATCATATGAAAAAATGTTTTCAATAAAAAATGAGTTTAAAGTCATAACAGGGAAACACATAATATGTGCTATGTCTTTTTTAGTTTTATATACCTTTAGTTTTTCTTTAATTCGAACAGATTGTATTGTCTTTTTGTTTACTGAATGGTTTGCAAAATGCATTTCAAATTCTTTATGAATAAGATCCTTCCTTTGGCTATGGGCTTTTCTGCACTTAATGTTTATATGTAAGAGGGGTCTCTAGAGCTTCAGCGAGAGAGTGCATCAGTTAAGAGCATTTGCTACTCTTGCAAAAGGCCTGAGTTCTGTCCCCAGCACCCATGCGGAACAGCTTACAAGCACCTGTAAGTCCAGTTCCAAGGGGCATCTGACAGTCTCCCTGGCCTCTGACTGTACATACATGAAAATGTGCAAACACACAGACACACAGACACACACACACAGAGACAGACACACACACAGACACACACACACAGACACACACACATATACACACACACATACATACACACACACACACATACACACACACACACACACACACACACACACACACACACCCCACACACACACACTAAAATGAATTGTTTTTAAAAGGAGAGTGATTTCTAACAGAGGTGAGGTCCCAGAGTGGTCCAGATAAGACCTGTCATCTTTGCACTGTAAACAGGAAGGAGAGCATAGGAACTGGGGAGAATAAGAAGTCACACTAAGGTGCAAAATGAAGAAGCTGTGAATTAATGGTGTAAAGAAAAACCTTTACATTACACTCTGAGGCTAATTAAGTCCAAATTAAAGGCAAAGGTGTAGAGGTGGAGTGAATCGAGAGCAGGAGACTCTGCTGTGTAGCAAGATTGTGCTTGAAGATAATATTTAAGAGACAATGCTCCTAGCACTCGTTCCTATCTATGGTAACGATCTGTGTTTCTTCTGTCCTCACAGTAGGTTCACACTGAATGAATGGAGCAGGGCAGGAAGCCAGAAAGCAAGCAGGTGATGTCATAATACTTTCATCATGAGACACAATCTCAGGAAATCTTGGGTGACCAGTCACCTTCTAGTCAACGTGTTGTCCGAGCTATCTGAAAAAAAAAAAAAAAAAGACACCATAACCTCTCCCTTTCTTGTTGTGCTGGCTTGTGTTTTATTTACTTGACACAAGCTAGTGTCATTTGGAAAGAGAAAAACATTTTAATTGAAAAAACGTCCCCTTGGACTGGCCTGTAGATAAGTCTGAAGGGAGAGTTAATGGTTGATGTGGAAGGACCCAGCCCATGTGGGTGGCTGTCACCACTGGGCAGGGCATCCTAGATGGTGTAAGAAAGCAGGCTGAGCAACTAGTGAAAAAGCAAGCCAACAAGTAGTGTGCCTTCATGATCTCACTCCGTGCCCGCCTCCTCAAGTGCCTGAGAACCTGACTTGACTGCCCTCAGGATAGACTGCTGTCTGGGACTATAAGATGCAACAACTCCCTATCAAAGTTGAGTGTAGTCATGATGCTTTAGAATTACAAGAAAAGCCTAGCCAAGAAAGACACTTGTCAGGCCAGTCATGTGTCATGCTCAGTCATCAGACCTAGCCCACCACTGTCACGGGCACATCAAAGACACAGGTTCTCATCAGGACCAAAAAAACATATTGGCCAGTGACAGTTTATAGTCACCATATTTTGAGAGCACATTAGCACATGATATATTATGTCTCTGGGTTTATTCCAATCATGTATTATAAATGTGACTCTCTAGTTAAAAGATGATGTCATGGTAAGACAGGAAAATGGAATTTGGGCTAAGGTATTTTTGCATTCTCTCCTAAGTGACCAGGGAATTATTATTACTTCTAGCTTCTGATCCTTTGTTCCTTTATTTATCACTTGGAGTGATAACCTGTTAACCTCAACATGGATTCATATTACAATTAAAATATGGAAAACGTTTCCCATGCCATCTGATATAGAGTAACCATTGGTTTAGTTGACATACAACCTAATAACATGAAGGGTCACAGGCACATACATAAATATTATCCTTTTAAAATAGGGTGTGTGTGTGTGTGTGTGTGTGTGTGTGTGTGTGTGTGTGCGCGCACACACATGTATGCTTATGCAGAGGCCAGAGAACAGAACAACTTCAAAGTCATTCTTTAAAGCCATCCACTTTATTTTTTAAGTTATCTAACCAAGACCTTCTATTTGTTGGTCAGGCTAGCCTGGCTGGCCAGTGTACTCCCAGGATCTGGCTATCCCCATGTCCCCAGTGCTGGGATTATATATGCTAGACTTTTACTGGGTCCTGCAGATTGAAGTTAGGCCCTCAAGCTTGTGTGAGAAGTGGTTCATTGACTAAGCCATCTTCCAGGCCTTGAAATTTAAAAAAAGGAAACCCTTTATTTTACAGGGCTTTAGTGCATTTCTGAATTATGACACTAAAAATATTTGTGACCATCTTAATGACAGTAAGGAAATGACTGAGCTATGCCAGGAAAGCACAGCCACAAAGGAGTCTGTGCGTCTGCGTCGGCAGAAGGACAAGGGGATGGTGTGCAGCGGAAAGACAGAGATTATAAAGAAGGTCCAAGAGCACAATTGCAGAAGAGGAAGAGCTAATCTCAGGCAGATTTCCTCCTGGAAAAGGACCAGCAAGCATGCAACAGGCCATGAGGGATAAGGAAAGAGAAGCAATTTCTCTCTGCAAGGCCATAGGAAAACACCTTTGTCAAAAAAGCATTTTACCATGATGCATATGTCTAAAACATTCACGAGACAAAAAGATCCAAGTAAAGGACCCACGTGTGTCCTGGGCGTCACAGGGCTCAGCAAGTCTTCAGATTGCTGGCCGCTGTACTGTGTTATTCAAAATGAGCTTAGTGGGCTAGTTGGTGGCCATCTGGATTTTATATCTATTCCTTTCCGTAACCAGTTTGGTTCTGCCAGTCAGAAAGTGGAGCTTTGTGGATGTTGCAACACAAAGAGAGAGTGAAGTCAAGACAGCCCATTGGCAGGGGGAGCATCTGTGAAAAGGCACAGAGACATGTGTGACTATGTCCCCACTGGACATCATGGATGATGAAAGATCTATTTGATGATGTTTCAGAACCGGATACCTCTCTGGCCTTGTGTATATAGCCCACAGGGAAAACATTAGCTCTCTGAAATGAACTTTGACACTAGGAGAGACCAGAGGCTTGAACAGGAGAGCAAGTCAAACCTTTTCCATGAGATGGCAACTGCACAGACTCTAAAAGCCTTGGAATAAGTTGTATGAAGCAAATCGTGGGGGCTGAGAACTTGGGTAGAAAACTTTAAGATGATTCAGATGCCTCAGACAGAGGACTGGGTTTCCGTTTGATCCTAGGATGTAAAGATGGGGCTTTTAACCACAGTCATAAAGTATATTATTATTGATTGGGGAAGCTGACAGTGAGTAAGATGCTTGATGGGTTAGCATGTGTCTGCAATCCTGGTGGAGGGGTGGGCATGGCAACAGGCAGGTTCTAGGGGCTGACTGACCAGACATACTGGCAGAAACATAGAGCCCCAGGTTCTGTGAGAGACCCAGTGTCAACAAAATATGGTAGAGAGTGATAGAAAATGCCTGGTGCCAACCTATGACTCCCCACAGGCACTTGCATGGGTGTGTGCACACTAAAAGTCAGCCACACACATTCTATCCTCAGACCTTCCAATGACTGCAACAAAGGAGTGACTCAGTCTCACCAGAAGATGGCAACATTCTCTACCGTTGCTGCCAACTGTTCTCGGTGCACAGCTCCTCCATCACAACTGAGGACACCGCCTCACTCCAGCCATGTGCACAAGGCATGTTCCGCACACTCTGCCACCAGGCAGTGTAGTTGGTGTCAAACACTGGCTTTTTACCAATGCCACACTGTTTTGCTTTGTCTTAAAGATTTATTTATTTATTTATTTATTTATTTATTTATTGTACATGAGTACACTGGAGCTGTACAGATGGTTGTGAGCCATCGTGTGGTTGGTGGGAATTGAGCTCAGGACCTCTGCTCGCTCCCGCCCTGCTCCAGCCTGGCTTGCTCTAGCCCAAAGATTTATTTATTGTTATATGTAAGTACACTGTAGCTGTCTCCAGACACACTAGAAGAAGGTGTCAGATCTCATTACAGATAGTTGTGAGCCACCATATGGTTGCTGGGATTTGAACTCAGGATCTTCAGAAGGGCAGTTAGTGACCTTAACTGCTGAGCCATCTCACCAGCCCCCAATGCTACACTGTTAGAAAGTATTAAGAAAGTCTCAAATCTAAAGGCCATAGGAAGCTATCCTGTGATCTTCTTGCCTTTCTCCCTGTCTTTATGTTTGACAATATATAGGACTCAGCAATAGCAAAATTCAGGAATATAAAGAGAAATATCCTAGCAAAGTCAGTGCATATATATGACTATGTGGTTGTGTGGCTGGGTTGTCTGGTTCTTGGGTCTTCAGGTGTGGGCTGTGACAGCAACAGCAACTAGGTTCTGAATCTTTAGCTTACAGAAAGCTGATGGTGAGATTTCTAGCCTTCAAGATGGGGAAGTATTTCTAGCCAATACTTCACATTAAATCTCTTCAAATAGATGACAGATTATACATACACACACACATATATATGTATATACACATATACACATATACACGTATACACGTATACACGTATACACGTATACACGTATACACATATACACGTATACACATATACACATATACACATATACATATATACATATATACATATATACATATATACATATATACATATATACATATATACATATATACATATATGATAGATAGATAGATAGATAGATAGATAGATAGATAGATAGATAGACAGATAATAGCTAGGTATACAGATAGACACACAATAGATAAATAGATAATAGGTAAATGGATAGATGGTTAATAGATAGACATAGGTAGATGACAGATAAATACTATACAGATAGATGGATCGATGTATCCATGACAGATAGATAGTTTAGACAGGTAGATGATAGACAAGAAGGTGACAGAGAGATAGATAGATGATAGATATACAGATAGGTAGATGACAATTGGATAGATAGAGAATGGATTATTGCTGTCTGTACTGGCTAGTTTTGTGTCAACTTGACACAGGCTGGAGTTATCATAGAGAAAGGAGCTTCAGTTGGGGAAATGCCTCCATGAGATCCAGCTGCAAGGCATTTTCTCAATTAGTGATCAAGTGGGGAGGACCCCTTGTGGGTGGTGCGATCTCTGGGTTGGTAGTCTTGGCTCTATAAGAGAGCAGGCTGAGCAAGCCAGGGGAAGCAAGCCAGTAAGAAACATCCCTCCATGGCCTCTCCATCAGCTCTTGCTTCCTGACCTGCTTGAGTTCCAGTCCTAACTTCCTTCAGTGATGAACAGCAATGTGAAAGTGTAAACTGAATAAACTCTTTCCTCCCCAACTTGGTTTTTGGTCATGATGCTTGTGCAGGAATAGAAACCCTAAGACACTGTCTATCTAGACAGACATGAAGATAATTAGATGATAGATACATAGGTAGATGATAGATACACAGACAGATGATTGATAGATAGAGATAGATAGATAGATAGATAGATAGATAGATAGATAGATAGATAGATAGATAGATAGGCAGAGAGACTAGATGTGAGGTATTTTATTAAATATTAAACATTTACATAATTATTAAGACAAATTGTAGTGTGTGTGCCTCTCTTTGTGTTCATTATGAAACCTGTGAAGAAGGACAGGTAGCAAAGCAGAATGAAATGGAGGATCAGAGCTGAAAGAAGCTTAATTGAAGATATGAATAGGCATAGACCAAGCAGGTTCTACCCTGCCCCATCCTGCCCCATCCTGCTCCACTGTGCCTGTGTAACACTGGAATGATTGACAGTCCCAGCTTTGGCTGAAGTGAATAGGGTGAGGAGAAGCAAATGCTATTATGTCTCCCGAAGCATTTGAATTGGTCTAGTGGAAAAGCTAAGGCTTCTCTTGCAAATATTAGTGCCCAAGAATAAAGTACTCCTCCTCCTGATGATTGAGTTGCCTGCAAGTGGGAGCTCCCATTGGAATGCTTACTTATTAAGCAACAGCCCACCCTTTGTCATATAACTTCCAGCTATGGACTTACAAGTCCACAAAACATATTTAAAAGTCTGCTTTATATATGACAGGGAGTAAACCTCTCCCGTTCTTTCTGAAACATCCAGGAGATCCAAGGCTCAGCATCTACAGGAGAAGAATGGCCATGGTAAAAGATAAAGAAGAACAAGAAATTAAAAAAAAAAGAAAGTTCTCAGAGGAAACTGAGTAACTTAAAGTGTTGAAGCCATAAATACAATAGACTCTACAGCACAATGTGGGAAAGGTCACTTCAAGTTGGAGATGATAGTTTTTAAAAGAAATCTTAACAACCAAAATAAGAAAACTCGCTCTCTGGAATGAAACAGATTTGAAAAATGAGAGGAGAAATAAGAGGGGGGAAACTACTCTCAAAATCCAGCATTCAGTAAACATTCTCCAAAGAACAGAGCTGAGATCACGGTTGCTAAGAGAAGAGGACATCTCAGAGTGGCCACACCCAACACACTTAAAACAGAAACGTTCAGCTGAGCCAGAAGGAGTGGCTTCTTAGTGATGAAATCTCAGAATATCAAAGAAAAACATCTATACTTCTATTACAAAGGAAAAGAAGCATCTACAAAGAATTGAGGTCCAGCAGGTATCTCTTTCTATTTGTGTCATTCAGACACGTGTCTTGATTTGTTTGACAGCAACCTCTTCTTATTTCTGGACTGGAGGTTTGGTTCCCAGTGCAATGATGTAGGAAAGTGATAATTATGGGAAAAAACGCTAGGTATATTCAGCAGAAAAATTCAAACAGGCAAAGTAAGGATATATAGCTTTTGTTTTCAGATCTAACTACATTGGATATTCAGTAGCTTTTAGAAGAAAAGCTGGGTACCACTGGCCATACTAAAAATTGTCTTATCTAGAGCCTTCTCAAGTGAAGATAAGGCTGTGGCCAAGATTCCCGGGGAATGGAAATAAACACCCAATGTTCCCAGAAGGGAGTAGATGCTTTGATTCTGATTACTTTAGCATTAGTGATGTTCTTCATCCAGACTCACTTGTTGTCTGGCATAACACAGGTACTATAGTTCCCTCACTTTCTGTATGTGTGTAAGATATTGCTCTACCAACATATCGAAGCCCAGTACCCTGAATGACTAGGAGAAACCATATAGCCATCGCTGGGCAAAACTTCTGCTGATTTTTCTCATGGAGAGTAAGGATGAATCTGGTAGGAAGAGCAGACTGAATACCCTCGGCACTGAACCTTCCCTGACACGCCCTAGGTTCTCTTGGAATGGTAAGCAGAATGCAGACATGAGTACTTGGAGACCTACAAGTATAAGCACCCCTATCTGAGACTTAAATGTGTTTCTAACAATCCCAGGGGCAGTTGGGATTTTGTTAGCCAGTGTGTCATAAAGAACTAGGGTTGTCAATTTGCTGGGTCATCTTTATCTGCTAATGCTTAGTATTCTTGAACTAATCACTGCAACAACATCAACGATAAGACTTATAAGCCAACAGGATGTCCACTAGGATCATCCACACAGTGACAAGTCTTGTCTAGTGTAGCTGCCAGTATGGAGAAGAAAGTTAGGCTCATGGTTGTAGGAGTTATTCCTATTATTTAAAGTTTTCTCCATTTGTGTTCTAGATACCTGTGGGGCAGTGGACAGTGCCAGGAAACCTGGTATAGTTGAATGGGTTCAGAAACTCCCAATCCTCATACTTGAGGACAGTAGGCATTTCACCTACTCCCAACCAGGCCCCTGTCACATGATCACAGCACCCCATGGAGAGGATCCTGACAATCAGCTACATAGGGGCAGCACCCCAAAACCCCTCCACATGCAGATGAGGCATCCCTAACATGTCAGACCAAGCCAATAGAAGGCTTCTGCTTTTAGATCCCACCCCACCCCTAAGGAGTAAAGTTGTGTGTGAGAATTGTTTCGCCAAAGATTGTCTGGGAGCATCTATCCTATAAGAGCTGTAGCACTCTTGGGAAGAGAGTCCTTTCCTGAAGGAAGCAGTCCAGGACTCACTAGCAGAACCCCTCCTGCCGGCTCTCTGTAGTGTCTCTTCTCACAATGCCAGAGCAGCAATGGCCTCAGAAGAGCAATCCCCCCTCCCCAGCTCCCACTCCTGCCCCTCCCACTGGCTCCATGCAGTGTCCTGTCCTGCTGCACACAGTAATAGCTTCAGGGCAACAGCGGCAGCTGCAGAAGAGAGCAGTGTCCACCTTGATCCAACTCCACCTCTAGAGAGCACAACTCTTTGGCTGTTCCAGCTGGGCCAGAGCCCGACAGATCTCCCCGGATAGCAGTTGGAACATGGACAAGCAGATACCTTCTTTTATTTTATTTATTTACTTTTCTGTATGACATGTATGTACATGTATGCCATGTACATGTATATGACATGTGTGTGGTGCAGCTTGACATGTGTGCATATGACGTGTATGCATGTGTATTACATGTATGTGTCTGTATGGCATGTATGTACATGTATGACACATATGTGCGTGTATGACATATATGCAGTGTAGCTTGGGTATGTGGTGCTCACAGGACTATGTTGACTCTGCATTCTTGTCTTCTACATTATTTGAGACAAGCTCTCTTTTGTTCACTGCTGCTGACTTGAAGCTATCTGACCCATGACTTTCTAGGGATTTTCTTTCCATCTTGCCTTAGTAATGCTAGGGCAAGAGATTAGAGTGGAGTATTTCCATGCCCAATTGCACATGGGTTCTGATAAATTCATGTCCTCATGAGTGTGACAAGTGCTTTATTTACTGAGCCATTTCCCCATCTTCCAGACATCTTTTATAAAGAGTACACACCTTTAAATTTATTAAGTTGTAGTTTTCAAGGGGTGTGACTCAACTGATATCATAGCACAGTTGTTCCTGTGATAGCAGAATCTTTGTCCTGGTATCACACTTGTCAAATATGGACAGCTTAGATAAGTGGATGGAAATATAAGGATCGATCTAGAACTTCAACGTTTCATTAAAAAGAACAAATAATAGAGAACTGTTAGCTCCAAGACAAAGGCTTGTGCTGAGATGTCATTGCATATGAACACATCCTGTTGAGGTTACATCAAATCTGGGGCTTTCACCAGAGTAAACCTACCATAAGCCCAGGAAGTATAATTGTACAGGGGAGATAGACAAGAGCCTAGAGCTAGAATTAACTGCTCAACTTCTCTGATGAGAACTCAATAGATGATTCCTGAGTTAGTAAAATCAAGAATTTGGGGCAGGAGATGTGCCTCAGTCATTAAAAATACCATATGCTCTTCCAGAGGACCTGGGTTTGATCACAGTACCTATATGGCAGCTCACATCTGTCTGCATGTAACTCGAGTTCTGGGACACCCAATACCCTATTCTGGCCTCCCACTGGCATGCATACAACACACAAACATGCACACAGGCAAAAGCACATAGATAAATGTTTCTAAACTTCAAGAATGAACATGAGCTTGTTTGCAGAGAGGAAGGGAAATATAAATTAAACATCGCTATTTTTTTCAGATATTATACCCCAAGAGAAGAAGAAACAGGAGAAGTAAGGATGAAGGATTATTCTTTTCCATACCATAAGTCTATAATCATTTGATTTTTTTTAAATTACAGTGTACATTTTGGTAAATATTTAAAAAATATACAACAATCCAAAATAAAAATAACTTAGGAGCACTGGAAGAGACAAAAAAATCAATAGCTAAAGAGTCTAATTTTCCTTTTGCTCTCTAAAGTTAAAAAAAAAGTGAGGTAAAGAGAAATAATTTTTAAATTAAGCTTCTCTAAGGATTAGTGTTATTAATCCTTGTTACTAGAATTGCTGCTTAAAATGATTTTATCATCTATTTAACTTTTCACCACTGTTCCACATATTTGTTTTATTTTTGTTTTCATTTAAAGAACAAATAGAAATTAAGTAGAAAATACAGTTTTTGCTAGGAAACTGTAAGGCGATGAAGGTATTGAGCTACATGGAAGGGGATAAAGCACAAGGCATGAGGAGAAAGACTATCGTAAAGGGGCTGTTGGGCTATCATGCGGACCTCTCAATTTGGATCTTCAGCATCCACTTGAAAGCTAGGTGTGGCAGTACATGTCTATTATCCCACAACTGGGGAAGCAGAGGCAGGAGGAGAGAAACCATAAGCTCCTCCTTCAGTGAGAGACTGTCTCAAAAATACGAGGGAGAAAAAAAAAGAAAGATTGCCCACATTGCCCTCTGGCTTCTGCATGCGCGCACATGCGCATGCACACACGAACACACAAACACACACGTTGACATGTACTTACACAAACATGCCCACAAAGAAAATATAGTATCGTAGTTGTGGATTATAGTTAATTAGATAATTTTAACTGAGTTAATGGTAATTATGTGGTTTATTCTTTGTGAATGCTTGATGATTTTTTTTTTGTAAATCAGCGCATAATATCTATCTATACACTGTGCTTAGGTTTTGCCAGTTTTTGTAGGTTGGCTTGCATGTAACAAATAAGTGAAATTATTTCTAATATTACTAGAAGTATCTACCCAAAAACCTCTTGTGGAGTGCCAGTGAGCCTCTGCTGCTGGAGATGAATTTGAGGACGAGTTTAGGAGGACAGACAGTGGCCACCTATCTGTAAACGCCTGGGGCCACTCAGTCATAAAGGCATCTCCTGCAAGAGGACCTAATTGAAGACTGACTGAGAGACCAAGGATTGCTGATGCAAACAAAGCCGGCTAATCGGGAACTGCTGTTTAGAAGAGATACTTTAGGGATCCATGGGTGTGGGAGGAGGGTATCAAAGGAGCCTGCATCAGTGTTCAGATGAGCTTGCTTGGGTGTTTTTCACCCGCTCCCAGAGTCTGTGTTGTTGATTCCGCCCTAGCTCATCTCCAATCCCCAAGGGCAGGTAGAGTCAGCAATGAATAGACCAAGACACAGACAACAGGTGAGTATTTATTTCAGTGTCTGTCAAATAATAGGAAACAAATTATTTTGTTTTTTCTTTATGTCTACTGGGACCGTGGTGTTCAAACTCTAAGCGAACGCCATTGTGCTCACACCCCACAGTTCTGTTTGGTTGCTGTCTTGTCTTGTCTGCTTTAATTTGGTTTGTTTACTGGGGAGGAGGCATGTGAGAAATCTCACCGAGGATGTGATGCTTCTTTCCCTAATTTCCTCTTATTGCTGTTTCATCAACTCTACAGGCAAGTCAACAGACGCTCTCATCTGCTGCTCTCAAGAGAAATTAACATGTGGCTAAAGTTGCTAGAGTACAAGTCCCATGAACAACCTTCACCTCCGGGTGTTGGCTCCATACAGGGTATACAGTTTTCTTTGTATCCAGTTTCTGAGTATCATTGTGTCTGAACTGCCTGTAGACTTCACCCATAGTGTAGGTTTTAAACCTCATTCCAGCTCAGGAGACTTAGAACATGGGATGCTGACTTGGGGAAAAATGTATCACAATCTTTGGATAATTCAGAAGTGCTGTGTAGAAAATGTTGCTTTTCTGTAAACATCTCAGATTTGGTCGAAGCACCTCAAATCATACACCTTAAATCATAATCTACATCATAACAACTATTCATACTGTATCTAAGTTCTCTTTATCACAGTATTTTATGTGGATTACCTCATTCTTGCATTTGTATTCATTTATTTTAAATGAGTCTTGTGGATTCTGCAATCTTGAGTTTGTATTAATTTACTCATAATTTAATGACTCCTTGGGAGAAAGCATTCCAAGAGCTCAATGCATGCATAGTTTGTAAATCAGTACATCTTTGTGTTCCCTCCCTATAAAATAGATTGCCTTAAAATTATTCTTACGTAAATCTTCAAACAAAATGTTGGATATAAGGCTTCTTAAAACATATGTATATATGTGTATGTGATGTGTGTGTCTGTGTAGGAGTATGTCTGTGTCTGTGTATGTCTGTGTATGTGTATGTCTATGTGTGTATGTCTGTCTGTGTCTGTCTCTATCTGTGTCTGTCTCTATCTGTCTCTGTCTGTCTCTGTCTCTGTCCCTTTCTCTGTCTCTCTGTGTCTCTGTCTCTGTCTCTCTCTCTCTCTCTCTCTGTGTGTGTGTGTGTGTGTGTGTGTGTGTGTGTGTGTGTGTATTTCTGTGGGTATCTACATCGAGGTCAGAGGACAAACTGTTGGAATCAGTTCTTTATTTTTATCTTGTGGGTCCCAAAGAGCAAATGTAATTCATCAGGTTTGGTAGTAAATGCTTTTACCTGTTGTCCCAGACCCAAGCATTCCTAAGGACAATACAGACAGAGTAAGACAGGACAGCAGATACTGAAGGGAGGTACATTAACCAAAAAATCCAGAGGAACCAGTAAGCAGATAAAGAACAACTGTGGTGGCTGTGCAGAAAGTGACAGAAGGGACAGCAGAGGGTCACCAGGGTGACAGGGAAATTTGTTTCCAGGGATTGTCTTAAGGAAGGCATGAAGATCAGATGTGCTAACTTAGCAGTTTGGAGAAAATAGAAGAAACAGAAACAGAGAGGGGTGGAGTTCGTATCGAGAGGAAATGCAGAAATACACGTGAACATAGCCCCATCTTTTCCTTAACACAGCGTTATTTTCCTTGTTCCCAGACTCAGCACTAGAGGTTTGGCCCTGGTGCCTCAGTGGCTGCAGCTTTTGCCTGTGAAATGCTGTCCACCATTGGTCACCTCCTTTGCCTTTAGATTGCCATTGGCTTATTTCAGCGCTCACTGTCTCTCATGGAGGAACTCAATGATATCTTTGCATGACCTTTGCATTCCCTCCCTTTTGGACTGAACAATGCCTACTTCCTGGCTTGTATGTGAAGCTCTAACCCTAAAACATCTGTACTTGGTGACAGGGATAATTAAGGACATGTGATATTCTAAAGATAGAGGCTATGTTAATTATTTTTTTCTGATAAAACAACATGACCAGAAGAAACTTCCAGAAGGAAGACCTTATTTGATCTTATAATTACAGTGAGAGAGTCCATGATGGCTTGGGAGACATGACAGCAGGTGGCAAGAGCAGGAAGCCAAGAGATCATCATCACTGACAAACAGGAAGTGAACTGCATCTGAGGGAAGTCGTGTAAATCCCCAAAGCCCATCCTATGACCTACTTCCTTTAGCAAAATGCCACATATAGAAAAATCCCATAGCTACCCCAATCATCATCACCAACCAAGGATCATGAGTTCAAATATGTGAACCTACAGAGGACATGTTTTTGTATGAACCACTACAGGTCCTAATCAACTAACAGCAGTGCTAAGTCAAACACCCACAATAGTCTGTTGATACAATCAAGAGAAGCTTTGTAATCTGGGAACGTGTGAAGTGTCAGCCAATGAACACAGCTTACAGCTACAAACTTTCACTCGGAAGGGTATTTTTTATTATTATGTGTGTATATGTGTCGGTTTTATTCATGTGAATGCAGTACCAAAAGAGGCCAAAAGCTGGAGTTGTAGGCGGTTGAGAGTTAGTTACCTAATGTAGGTGCTGGGAATCAAACTTGGATCTTTTGCAAAAGCATTATAGGCTCATAGGCACTGAGCCATTTCCTTGGCCTCTAAACTCTTTCTTATAAGCAGGTGGGTACACATTAGATAAATAATTAAAAGCATAGCATGGCCAATACATAGACAAGTAACTTGTCACTAAGTATCATGATGAAGCATTGTATATCTCCCATACATAGATTCTAGTCCTGTATGATTAGACATGCCCGTACTGTTCATATCAGTATCACTGCCCGTGTGCAGGAATCCATGTCATAACTTCTTACATGGAGAAAATTTGGGGGTTTGGAAGCTTTCTGAAAAGGCAAGTAATATTTCCCATTAATTACTGTGATGTTTTGAAAGAATATGGCCCCCTATGGTCCACAGGAGAAGGTATGTCCTTGTTGGAGAAGGTGTGGCTTTGTAGGAGTGGGTGTGGCCTTGTTGGAGTAGGTATGGCTTTGTTGTTTGTGTCACTGTGGGAGCAGACTTTGGGGTCTCAAATGCTCAAGCCCTGTTTAGTGTAACATTAACTTCCTGCTGCCTGTGGATCTGGGTGAAGAATTTTCAGCCCCTTCCCCAGTACCATGTCTGTCTGTACACTGCCATATTTTCTGCCGTGGTGCGCTGGGCCATTCCCACCAAAATGTTCCATGCTACATACTTTGAGTCCTAGTGACCACCCCCTACCTCTGTTTTCCTTCAAGTCTATGGTGGTAGTATCTCTTTTGTTATCTTTTCCAAGGTCCTCTGTTATGTCCAATGTTTCAACTATGCCTAACTCACACTGTGCCATTGGGAATCTGGGGAAGGCAAAAACAAAGACACCTCACCTCAAATGTTCCTAATGCCGTGCCCAGCACTGCTATTGTTTTAGTAACAGGTACAAATATCTACTCCTTGCATATAAAGGCCATTTACTTTGGGGCGACATGCCAGGTTGAATGCCAGATATGAACCTCAATTAGGTAAAGGCAAATTAGAGCACGATATTCTTCCTGGTTACAGTGATTCCTGAAAGGGCTTGCTGAGCACATAAGGTAAGGCCTGGAGCTTGTACACATTTTTCTCTCAATGGATAAACCAAGTGTGTTGTGTCCCCCTTATTACTAATAGACATCCTACAAACATGAGTTATCTGAGAAGGGACACAGAGTGTGGAGAGCAGAAGAGATGGTGACAAGAGGGGCTTATGGGGGAGGTTGTCAGTGAGCCCTGAAGTATACCTTTCAGAGTATATCTTCAGGAGCTAGTAATTCCTTGGTATTGCTTTTTGCCAGAGTCAGCCAGTTTTTTTCTCATTGCGTAATCAGAGATAGGAATTGAAATTTGATTTGATAATTCTCAATTTTTTTTCTAGCTTATCGAGAATGGATAACGAGATCTGCCAGGAATAAGAAAGTCACCGATCATATCGCCCTTTCAGATATTCCAGTAAATATTTCCAGTGGCTCATAAACCTTGTGCCAGTGAGTTTATTCAGCCGTTCTGGAACATGCTTTGAAGGGATCCAATTAAGAAGTTCTCCAAGCCACACAATCTCTTCTCTTCGCAAAATCATCCATGGCTTGACATCATTACTGGCACCATTGTCTTATGAACAAATTTTCGGCTATATACAGTTTTTAGAAAATGTGTCGTTCACAAGACTAGACAGAGTGCTGGTGGCCTATGAAATTACTGTTAGAAATATGTTGGAAATGTTATAAACCTTTGAAAAAAAGAGAAAAGGTAGATGATGGCAAGATAGGTACGGAAAGAGAAAAGGATTCCAATCCATTTAGGCATAAACTCACCAACTCAAGGTGTACATGCCCGTCATCATGCAGTCTCAGAAGGGCGTGTATCAAGCAACATCACAAAGCTGTTAACTTCTCGGTACCCACTTTAGTCATGAAGTAACACATCCAAGTGTATTCCCAGAAGCACATTTGCGGTTGTGCTGTTGTGCAGGCACATAGTTCTAAGATGCAAAAACTCCTCAACTAAAAAGAAAATCAAAAAGGGAAAGAAAGCGGCATTTTCTTTCTCTTGCCATCAGGAAGCATACGAGTCTCTTGTGTGGACCATCCATTGAGGATCAGGTCTTCCCAGAGATATTGATAATTTCTAGCGGCTTCCATATTAATCTAACTGTATCTAATTGGTGGTAGCATAACTGCACAGACATGATAAGCCCGGCACATTACTTGTGTATGAGCATCCGTGAGCTCATATTAGGATATGCATATAGCAATACGTATCTTTTTCAACAAATATTAATCAGTCTTGTTACTCCACAGATGTTTTTAAGTAATTTTTATGTGTTGAGTTTTTAAGTGCTGAGAATATAAGAGTTGACAGAAAATAGTATCTGTCCTAGAGTAAGTCATATTTTAGAGCTATCGATCAGATAATAGGCTAGATAAGTGGGTATAGACTTAGTACTGTTAGTACTTAGAACCAATGCTGCACCCAGGCAGTTCTGGTATACACCTTTCATCCCAGCAATCGGGAGACAGTGGCAGGTGGATCTCCGTGAGTTCAAGGCCAGCCTGGTCTGCAAAGCAAGCTCCAGGATAGCCAAGGCTACAAAACAAACAAACAAAGAAAAACAAAACAAAAGAACTAAATACCATGAAGTACAGCAAAATGATAAAAAAACAAGCAGAGTGGAGAATAGTTTTAAATGTTTAAATGTTGTCTAAGGCCTTCAGGAAAGTCTTCACTAGTACAGCAATTGCTAAAAAGACTTGGAAAATGTTAGTGTATAAGCTATGGGTGATTCTCAGAGTTTAATTTCAAAGAGAATAATCTATGAGAATATCTTGAGGCAGGAACTTGCTCTGTGACCTTCAGAAACACTGAAGAATGTGTGTGGTTGCAGTATAGAAAGGAGGGACTCATAGTTGAGGAAGGCTTAATAGGGAGGTTGGAATATCATATAAATTATACCATATAGATTATACAGGGATCACTGAGACAGAATGCTTTGATTGATGTTGAGCAAAGGAGTGACCGCATGCTTTGAATCCATTTTGAAATTAACCATAAAGTCCTAACTTAAAACTGGAAAGTAACTTTAATAAACTTACATAGCATATTAAAGAGATCCATCTTTTGAAAGAGAATTGTCTCGATTTTAACTTTAGCATTTGAAGAATCCTGTTTAACTCAAGGTTGTGACTGTCAGGGTAGTGTTTTTCTATTTGTTGTTTGTTGGTTTATTGAGAAGTGTTCTCTTTAAAGCTCTCTTCTCTCTCCTGTATCCCAGAAGCCAGCATTCTGGGGACTATATTTCCTCAGCCTCCTCCCGCTCGGGCTTTGGATGAAATTCACATTCTGTCATGCTTTCATAAAAGATTCAGAAGGCGAAGAAGACACTGAGAAATTCTCTCTTCAGCTTCAATGCGATTCACACAGCAGGCTCAGCTCAGAGCATAGCTGTGTAATACCGGCATCAGCTGCCTTGTGCTGACCTCTGGGTGGCAGCAGCCACCTACAGAGGCCTATAGGCACCTATACTCCTGCTTCCTGAATGCTAAAGGCCCATAGGGGACAACAGCAAGGGCTCTCCCAGCAAAGCTAGCATCACATCTCTAAATCATATTCTCAACATGCTTTGTGTCTTCCTTCATGATTCCTGACTGACACACATTCCATGCCAGACCAGTTCTAGACCTTCAACGGTGGGGTGCTTGTCGTTGGATTTGCTTATATTTGACTATGGTAATGACCTCTTTAGATTTTTAAGATCAGTACCTTAATTACCTGAAGTTTAAAAACAGTTTATTAAAGGAAATAATTTAGGAGATCAAGTTGGCCATGGTTGTGCCATCCTGTGGAAGAAAAGGGATGAGAGTTATGGGGTGCTGAGTTCCTTCTGGCTGTGGCTCAGAAGGCAAGGAGATGACAATCTCAGAAGCATCACCACATGGTCCGAGATCCAGAGAACCTCTAGAGCAGGGGTTCTCAACCTTCCTAATGCTGCAACTCTTTCATAGATTCCCTCATGTTGTGGTGACCCCTAACCATAAAATTATTTTCACTGCTACTTCCTAACTGTAACTTTGCTACTGCTATGAATCATAATGTAATATCTGTGGTTCGGATGGGTTTAGGTGACCCCTGTGAAAGGGTCCTCCACAAATGGGGTTGCACCACACAGGTTGAGATCCACTGCTTCAGGCTTTACTTCCAGTCTTGGATAGCTGTAACTCCCCTTGAGGCCACCGTCTTGAAAGAGGAAGCCCAGTTTCTTGAAGCCAATCAAGACTGCTGCTGACTGCATCCTCCTTCTTACTGATATGACACCCCTTTACCTGTAAAACACTAAAGATCTGTACTGTTGAGTTTCACTGCACTTTTAAAACAAACCAGCCTTGAACACTGTTAAGAAAAGGAGAAGTGGAGAGGACACTACTTGTTACAGAATACATGTGCTCACATGGGCAGAGACTCACCAGTGGTAGGGCTTCTGATAAATAGTATCTTTTTAAACTATAGCCAGGTGCCCATGGCATCCACCCAACTACATAAAACAGACATGACAGAAACAGAAACCATCACTTGATAAGTTCATGTCCGCACAGTAGGTAACTTGTATTTCACACTGTCTAGGGCAGGAAGATGTAGGCACCAGAATACAACTAGACTGAAAATGGTCTTTACTTTTAAGTCCAACTGCAACTTTGGTGTGTGAGGAGCATTCTACACACAGTGGGAAGAAAGCAAGGATGAAGGACAGCCTGAGTTTGAAGGAGAGGCTCAGGTGACTGCGTAGGCAGCTGCTGGTCATATTGTGACGACTGAGGAAGATATCTTTCTATTCTGAGGAATAGATTTCTTAGCTCAGTCAGGCTATCACAAAAGGGAAGACCAGTCACTTTACCTTAATTTGCCAACAATGGCAATAACTATACTGGTGATAGTACTACTAATTACATTTTTCATTCAAGGACTACACACAGACACCGAAGAACTAATAACTGTCCAGGTATTAGCTCATAGAGGCACCAAAAGTGCTCTCTAATTGAGGAACTATTGTGATGTTGAATCATAGGTTTGTAAAATCTGAATCTATGAGAGGCAATTACCAGCTTGACAGCACACAGGCCGCTGATGGTAGAGCTGGAAGCAGGCTTTCCTTTCTCAAAATCCAAGCTCTTAAACACTGTACAATCAAAGTATAAGTTTTGAAACTTTTGAGTTTATGCCTTACATCAATATTAGGGCTATTCTGTACTAACATAGTCTGGAGACTTATATACAACATCCTCCCTTATAGTTCTGGAGGCTGGGAAGTCAAAGATAATGGATCTAGAAAGCTCAGTACCTGGCTCACAGGGACCTGTCCTTTTGCTGTGTTCTTATATGACAGAATAGGCACAATAACAGCCATGGCTCTTTTATAAGGGCACTAAATCTCACCACTAATGCCAAGCACTCATAGAAGCTATGGTTTGGGGCAGGGGGGCTACAGAAGCACTTGGTCAATAGAAGCACCTATAGCCATGTGCTCTACACATCCTATTAACTCTCTCTCAAATCAGTCTATCCACTTTTCTATTGCAACCATCATTCTATGAAGAAGAAACTATGGAGATATTCTTTAAAGGGTGACTGTAGGACTCTCCCTGCTGGTTTCCACTCATGGATCTGGCCCCACTTCTAATTCCTGTTCCACACTGTAGATGAAAGGAGAAGTTCAAGGTACAGATCTAGTTCTGCTGTGCCAGTTAGCTACTGAAAAGGCTCTAATGGCTTAGGGCATATACCCATCCCTTCTAATTTTGAAGGGCGATGGTCACTGGGGAGGACAGTGTGTTGACCAGGAACAACTACTAGGCTCTGGTGGCTATCCCCACAAGACTGCTCCAGGAAGTGACAGGGAGAGCTAAGGACAGGCTAGGCATTGGTTGGCATTTCAGACTCTATCTCTTTCAACCCAAACATCCTGAACCACAAGATCCTACAATTAGAGTATATTTATGTGGGAGAAATGTGGTTGATAGCAGACCACTGACAAATATGTAATAAATATATAATAAATTATATAATAAACCACATAATAAATTATAATTTAATATATACATGTATATTAAATTCTATTGTGCTAGAAAGTGTTTATCTTTGCTTCAAAAGCAACACTCAAGGAAAGAGAACACTGGGAGCTGATTCTCCCCTCCACCCTGAGTTTTGATCTAGTTTTATTTTTAAATTTATTTCTTTATTCATTTTTATTGTATGAATATCTTACCTACAGGTATGTCTGTTCAACATGTGTGTGCCTTGTCCCCGTGGAGTTCAGAAAAGGACATCAGATACCCTGATTAGGAGTTACAGGTGGCTGTAGGCCACCATATGACTGCTGGGAATCAAACCTGGGTCCTTCTGTAAGAGCAGCCAGTGTTCCTAACCCCTGAGCCATCATCATCTCTCCAGCCCTTCCAGTTTTATTTCTATTGCTGTGTCAAGTACGCTGACAAAAAGCAGCACAGGGCAGGAAAGGGTTTATTTAGCAAACAACTCCAGGTTACAATTCAACATTGTGGGGAGGGGCGAGGGGGCAGGGTGGGGGTCACAGAGGCTGTGAGCATTAGTCACACATAACCACAGTTAAGAGCAGAAAGAGAAATGAAGGTATCTGTGCTGCCTTCCATTAACTCAGCTATATTTCTCTATTTTATATAGTTTAGAGCCAAACCAGGGGAATGATAGTCTCCCCTACAGTGGGCTGGGTAAATTGAAAATCAAATCAATCCCACACAGCTATACCCACAGGCCAACCTGATCTTCAGAATTTAAGTTGACCTTTAGAAGTAACCATCACAAGTGTTCTTTTGATGGGATGTAGAAAAAGAGATGTTGTTTGTTTGTTTGTTTGTTTGTTTGTTTTTAATGGAAGGCAAATAGTGAGGATGATGGCTCCAGGTGATGGAGAGATCGGAGGCCAGGAGAAAGTGCATTCTTTATAGAGCAATCCTTCCATCAGTGAGATTAGAGACTACACATGATTTTGTTTCTGTCGACAAGTCAGAGGATTCTTGTTCTCTCTAAGATTCTTGCAGCAGAACTTCAAACACCTTCCATAATCCTTTTAGACTCCAAGCTTCATTGTTGGGGAAAAAGGCTGTGTTTGACTTTGCCTGGAAACCTTCACACCACAACAAAACAAATCTCTCCAGGCTCCTAGGCAACATGGGCTCTCTTGCACCAGGAAAAAGGGCTTGCGGAGGACGATAATGGCTCCACCCTGTGAACAGAGGGGTCCAAAGAATCTAAGAGTGCTCTCAAAAGCATCATTGTGAATAACCAAGAACCAACAGGATCATATCAAGCGTCTCTTCAAGAAATCTAAGTTTTATATATCGAGGCAAAAAAGTGGAAAGCCTGCCTAGTCTCTCATCGTCCCTAAGGCCGACTTGACAGCCCAGATGCCAGCATTTAGGATGCTTTAGGAGGCAGATTAAGAAAGAGCCCTTGGCACCTGGCACCTGCGTTCCTGAAATGTCATGTCTTTCCTGGGAGCATCAAGAAACTCCAGGCCATTCCAGAGTTCCAATCGTGCTGTGGAGAACATGGACAAAAGTTAGCAGGCAATAAAGCACAATTCAGCATCTCTAAGCTGCTGAGACAACCATGTCCCCGAGGAATAGGACCCCTTGGCAGAGGCTAGCGCAGAGAGTGGTTGGCAGAAGGACTCTTGCTGCCTGAGAAGTGGCCACAAGCCATTAAGAGATAGGGGGAAGCCAGCAAAGAGCCTCCAGGTCCCCGCCCCTAGCTCTGTGCGGTGACCAGCACATCCTGGGGTTGGGGAGGGGGTGTGGCGGGCAGTGGGAGGTGCTGGGCGGGTGCTCAGAGGCAGAATCTGCTGGGGCGACCTCCGCTGGCGGCAGGAGCAGCTGCTGCAGGGGGCTGGAGGGGGGAGGGCTAACCCCCTGGTGTGCAGCCTGGAGGAGGGACAGATCCTCTAGGCAGGGAGGGAGGGCATAGCCATCAGCAGCCAGCGCAGAGCAGCGCGTGTGCGCCAACCCCAGCACCGGCCCAAACCGGGCTGGGATTGTTGTACTCTGTCACCAGGGCATCCTGGCTCCCCGCAGCCCTGCGGACAGTGCCGGAATCCCGGCTACAAGGCTAGGGCTGCCGCGTACACCCGGAGCGGCACGCAGCCGGGGAAGAGGCGTTCGCTAGCGTCACCTCGCTGCTTGGAACCTGAGCAAGGCCGGATCAAGGTAAATAGCAGAGGTAGAGACAGAGAGGAGAGAGATGGAGGAATGACAGGTGCAAGGCAGCACACTGCAGCAAGTTTGTGCTTGCACGCTGACGCGCCGCGAACCACAGGGAGGGGGGGGGTGGCGGCGGTGTGTGTACGTGTGTGACACTCCTGGGGAAGGCGATAGGGAGGTTGGCTAGCCTCTTTGCATCTCGTACGTACATAATCATTTCCGCTTGCTGCACATATCCTGGGCGCCAGAGATGCCAAAGCGAAAAGCAGCCACTTTCTCATGACGGTCCGCACTGCACGGTTGCTACTATCAGATGAGAGATGTAAGGCGTTGAATAAATTCAAGGATCCTCCCTTCCTCCACCCCTAGACTATTTTAGGAAGGGCTGGGGGAGGGAAGTTGGGTAGCAGAACCTAAGGCTTGAAGACTGCGCAGAGAGGCCCAGGAGTCTCCTCTGGTTCAATTGCTTCCAAGCAGAGTCTACACTAGAGGTCAGGATAACTTTCATCTACTCTCCAAAAAGACGTTGTTCAGAGAGGTTTTGCACCTCTCAGAGGGGAGACCTGGAAAATGGTGGTTCACAAAGAGGCAGGTGCAGTGCAAAGGGCAGGTCTAAAGCTCAAAATGTAGCAGCTAATAGCAAGGAAACACCGCTAGCAAAAGAGTTGGCCTTGCTGATTTGTCCTAACTCTTTGATGCTTCAAGTTCAGGTCTGGTCCATAAGCTAAAGAAAAATATTAGCTGAGCAACCCTAGCTCTCTGGATCGTGGTTTTCTGAGCTTTCCAGTTTGGGCTGGAAAACTTTTATCTATCTAAAAATACTACAAAACATTTTTTTATATCTGTGAATGTTACAAAAAACCCCAAATAAATTATGTTTTCAGGCTTACTTATTTTTCTCTTGACCTACGGACTACATTCAAGTCATCATTTGATATAGGAGTCAGACCTATGCAAGTAGAAAACACGATTTCCAATCAAGCAAAGGTTATTAATCTGACCTACATCTCTATGAAATGCTGATCTAATTGTGAATAAACAGGCTTGTTCTCTGTGAGAAGCCCTTTATTCTCCAGGATAAAAAAAATGTTAATATGGATTAAAACGTTCCTGATACCAGAATACTCAACTAAAATACATATCTATTTTTCTTGTGCATAATATCTGTTTATATTACTTTGTGGCAGAACAAAATGTGCCCTGTCATGACTAACTTAATATGTTTCATGTTGAAGATAAAGAAAATCTCCAGACTGACTGTTGTAGTGCTAGTCATTAAGAGTCATTTGCTTAGCGCCTGGGGTTAGAGCCTCATTTGTATCTTTTTAAACTAGGGATTCTTTGCAAGCTGTCTCTGTGTCCCCTGTCCCCTGATAAAGAACTTTCCTTTTGACTCCCAGGAAGTGAGGCTCAGGAAAAGCTAGTTTGCTGTTTCATGATTACCCAGAACTGCTTGCTGCCGACAGCCTGCTGCCTTGCTGGGTCCTAGGTTCTCATAATTACTGGGTATGCATAGTTTCCTACAAGGAGGAGGTGTGACTGGGGAGCCTAGCACTAGACAAGATGGAAGGCATGCTCACAGCTCACAGCTCACAGCTCCAGCTGCCACACCCAGGGGCCTGCCTGTGACGGGCATGCAGGCCTCAAGACTGGTCAGTGTGGACATCCTCCTCTTAAACATGATGCTTCCTTGTAGTTGAGCCTAATGAGAACTAATGTTGAGTCAGGGCTGAAGCACATACATACCCCAAGGTGAGAAGCAAGGAGAGCAGATATCATGAGTGACTTTATACTCTAGACTCTGATTCATAAAGTTTGTATCATGACACTGCCTTTCAACTAGAATACCTTATGACTATGTTTATATATTCTTATTGTTCTATGAAAGGCTTATTATTACTACTACTACTACTATTATTATTATTCCTAGTGATTCTTAATTGTGGATATAAGGCACTTTCCTGACAACATGCACACATTAGTAATACACTTGTCTTAACCCAAGGGAGTCCTGTTTTAAGCATTTTAATGTTTATTAACTCACTCCAGTACTAATGTGAGGGTAGAGAAAAATGATTGGATTTAAAATTGTGCAATATTTTGAACTTATTCTGGTAGCAGACTTGACTAAGGAGGGAGAGTGAGATGACTTTAGTCTCAACCATGGATTTCTCTACATGCTTAGATATTAATTTAATAGCCGTACTTTATTGCTATAAGCTTAGTTAAGTGCGTGTGGTCTCAGTTCCTGATATGTGTTTACAAATTAGTGACACCATGCCTGGTGAATGCACAGTTGGGCTTTTTTGCCACAGTCTCCTAGTACTGAAAACTCTATTTGTGTTGCACTGAGATGAATCCCTGTACTCCAAAACTATTTCCCCCACCGCTTTCCTTAGTTTATTCCTCTTTAGTAGCATAAACAAGAAGGTGATGGAGTAGCTTATTTTGAGTAGAGACAGGAAAAGTGGCATCATGACATCTCACAGTGGCTGGGCTTTTAAGATGTGCAAGGGTTGAGAGGAGAGACTCACTCAGCTAGAAGAATCCAAATAACAGAGGCTGAAGTGCCTCTGCCCTTGCTCTCCCGCTCCACACAACAGATGGTGGCTGTTCCCAAGCTGGTCTCGGCAGCAACTTTGCAAAGTCACCCTGCTTGATGTTTATGTGGGCGTTTCTCTTACCATAGCAATAAGAGGGGTTTGTCTGCCTTGGTCATCACATGGACTCCCTAGATGTTATACTACAGTCCCTCACAAAAAATGTCTTTATTATATGTTTTCTGCGAAATAATAAGCACGGGACTCTTACTCTTGTGAATACTGTGGTAGGTATACTTAGCCACACCAACTGTCAGTGGTTTCTGAAATGGGGCAGGGGCACCCTTTCAATTGGCATATAACACATTGATGTCCTTCCTGTCCATCCCAATAAATTACTTAGTACATCCCCCTATCTTTCATCCCCTGATTTCCTTCATCTATTAAAACCTACCTTTAAAACGTTGGCAAAGTGAGATTGTGGTGATTCTATATCTGTCCCCAATGATATTCTTAGGCAGCTCATGTACATGACTGTTGCTACAGGACCAGTCTCGTCAACAGCCTAGGACCAGGAGTCCCTCATTGCCTGGCTGACACTTATACTACCTTTAGCAAGTTCACGTGGGAGCTTCTTCCTAGTCTAGGATGGAGAAAATGAGGCAAAGGAACAGAAAAGGGAAGCCAGTGATTTGCTGAAATTACCTGCCCAATGTACATATTTACCTGCTGGGAATGAACATGTGGCAGGCAAATGGCCTCTCCGAGAGTGCCATAGCCCCAACCCCTTGTTTCCCTGATGAGCTCCAGGTTCAGTGAGAGATGGCATCATAGAAAATAGGGTGGAGAGTGATTGAGGGACACACACACACACACACACACACACACACACACACACATGAACGAACGCATGCACAAGTTTTATATAGCACATACAGAGGTACATACACATGAGCACACCAGAGATTATCTGAACAATACAAGATTCATCTCTAGGCCTTCCTTTGCCAGACTGTGAATTTCCTGAAACTTCACTTTCTCTGGCAAGCTCTTGTTGAAAAGTTCCACATACAAGATCATCACAAAGCCACCCCACTAACTGGCACAAAGTGAGGCTCTGAACTTGTGCTTCCAAATTACCAGTCTCTTTCTTATTGTTTTTTTATTTTAATGACTTGAAATCTCTTATTAATTGCATGATCCTATTCTAGCAGTCAAAAGCAAGAAAAGCATAGTTTCATAATATGGTGTATATGTGCCTAGGCAAATGATGAAATTGAAATAGTGGAAGGATATTGCACCAACTCTTGTGTTAGAGAGGAAGAGGTTCAGTGAGGGGTATTATCTCATAGACACACAATAGTATGCATTTAATTAAATAATTTAAAAATTCAATATTGTATTTCAACATGTGTCTGGATACAGTTGACACCAATGGATAAAAGAGGAAGGCAAGAAAAGTTAATGTCCCAAGACTAGGTTGTAGTTTTCAAGTGTGCACAAGCCCTAGGTACCATCCCCAGAACTACAGAGAGAAAACAAAACATGTCACAGTCCCTATACCAGTGGTGTTCCCTGTAAAGTGTGCTTACAAAGTGATAAATACAAGCTAACATGTATTTACCCTCATATGGGTCATTACAGCTAGAATAATCGGCACCGGAGCAGCCAGGGAAGATGTCAGGCACACGGGGTCCTTAGTCAAGTAGTTAGTGATGCTATTGCTTTCTCCAGCGTGGAGTTTTCACAGAGGGGTGACATGAAGGGACACTGAAGTTCCCCCAGAGTTTCACCAATTATACCATGAATCCTAGTGTCTCCTAAGACCTCCTACTCCCCCCTTTCCATGGTGGAAATGCATCTTCCTAGCTCCTATCCTCTTGGCCATCCCAGACCTCCCCAACCCTAGCTGCCCTGTCACCAAATTTCCTACATATTTCTTCAACTCTGCCTTCTCTTCACTGTCTCCTCCATCTAGCTCTCACCTTTATCCCAGAGATGTCTTCATTACTTAGCTTCCTGGATTGTCCAACATTACCCACTTCAAAAATAACCTTGAAAACGGTAGCCAGTTTGGAGATGTAGCTAAGTTAGGAAAGTGCTTGCCTAATGTGTACAGAGCTATAGTTTTGATCCTTATTATTGCATAAACAAAGCATGGTAGTGTATACCCATAATCCCAGCACTGAAGAGTTAGGAGCAGAAAGATAGGAAGTTCAAGGTTATCCTCAGATACATGTCAAGTTCAAGGCCAGTGTTCACTCTACGAAATCTAATCTCAGACAAACAAGTCTCAATTATGACTTCTCATTTCTGGCCCAGAGTCCCTTAATGGATCCTTGATGCCTCTTAGAGAACCAGAATTATACTGTCACTCTGCCTTCTCATGAGCACAGAACTTCAGTATCAAGATACCCTGGTGTCCCTCATGCTAATGCCTTTCCCAAAGGCTGGAAAGCAGCTCTTCTTTTTCTCCTGACCCATTCCCCTAAACTCAGTTGAGATGTTAAAGCCTTTTCAGGACATCATTCCAGAACTCCAAGATTGGCATTTCCCCCCTTCTTCTGTACCCCTTGGGTTTATATCTGTACGGAATCCTGGGAATTTCTTTTAAAATTATTTCTTCTACACTACTTCTCTTACTTCCCATGCTGCTCAAAAATTGGTTCTGTGCCACATTTATCTTTGTAGTCTTAATTTTAATCTCAGGCTTTCAGAATGTGTGAGTTCCACAGTGGCAGGAAAGCCAGGCACATGTGAACAGAATGCAGAGAAATCGTAGCTGAATGTGGAGAGGGGCGTGGGAGTAATTGATTCTAAGATTAGTCTTTTTGAAACATGGGTTTGAACAAGGAGACATGGGCTCATACAGTGATTTCCAGAGAGAAACTATTAATCCTGTGATTCTGGGTAGAGTGTATGGGGTTGTCTTAACCATCTGTGAATTCCAGGACTGGCCATGGACTGGTGTGAGGTAGCTGGGTTGCAACACATTTCTGTTTTAATGTTCTCTCCAGTGTCTGGGAGGGGGTTGCAGAGGCTAGTCAGTGCCCTAGTACTGAGCTATATTCCAGCCCAATTTTTTTCTTTACCTCTACTGTGTGTTATGTATAAGTGATGCCAATATTGTGAGGCCAATACTATTCTGCCTACCATTCTGGTAGGCAGATTTTAGATAGGTAAGTTGACATGGATGGAGATCAGTGAGCTACATTCTCGCATTAGAGGAACTAGACTTTCTAACACTACAAGGGGTGAATTATCATGAGGTCCCTTGAATCTTTCTCAGACACTGGTCTGCCAGTTAGCATAGCTCATGTATGTAGGCAGGTGGAATGCTTTCCTCAGGAGATACAGGCTGCTATTAGGTAAAGTTATAGGTCATGACGCATGCTTATATATAGTTATTTCTTCCCTATCCCCATCTCTTGAAGCTCCACCCACTGGATAGCATATTTCCTACCCACAAGATGCCAAGTGCTGAGTTCCACTTCCAGTACATGTCTCTTCCAGGAGCTTCTGCCTTCCTAACACTTGAGACTGATCGGTGGGTCAGTCACCTGAACCAAAGTGAGCAGTTAGTGAGGCCTTCTGCTTTAGCACACCCCTTTGATATGTGAACACATGATCAATGTTTTCCACCCTTTCACAGACAGTAATCTCCAGAATATATGGCCAGTTTCCAGTTTCACATTGATGCATTCTAACCAGAGATCAATATGTATACGTATTTATGATGTCACTTAAAATCAATAACAATGTGCCATTATGTTTGATTATGCAACCAACCCTTTATTCACCTTTTGTGTGTGTATGTGTGTGTAACACATTAATAAAAGCACTCCTTTTTTACTTCAGTCAAATGGGACATCCCATGTGTTTCTGTTGTGCTTGCTTTAGACTTTTAATTTGGCCTTCGTCCTTTGTCTCCCAGCCGAAATTCCTATCTTCTCCATCATTGGCATCATCTCCTGAAGATGCAAAGTGACTTGCCATAAAGATTGGCTGTACACAGGCCTCAGTGTATCCCTTCATTGAGTATTTGTCTCTGGAGGCATTACTCTTCTTTCTAATTATCTGGTTCATAGCAGGACTCTGTTCTGCTTACCCCAGGGTTAGGAAAGCCTTGTCCACAGCGCATTTCTCAATGTCAGGGTTACACTAACTACATGCCTACCTATTTCACCCTCAAAATGAGAGTGATCAATTGCACCAGCAAAGCAGAGAAGTGAGAGAGGGTTAGAAAGACAATGTCCTATCCAATTAGCTCACCCCATCCCAGTCTTACTACTTATGTTTGTAAACATGTGGATCTCCAAGTGATGTGGGGCAGGGGAGAAATAACTATATATAAGCATGCATCATGTCCTATACCTTCACCTAATAGCAGCCTGTATCTCCGGAGAAAAGCATTCCACCTGCCCTTATGCAAGAGCTTCTGTAACTGGCAGACCAGAGTATGAGAATGATTTGAAAAACAAACAAACAAACAAACAAAAAAACAAACAACAACAAAAAAACCAAAGAACTAACTCAGGTCCATTTTTACCTTCTAAATGAGAATATTTGGAAATCATATTTAGAATGAAATAATGTATGTGTGTATATAGTTTCTTATTTGTTTTATCTTTTGAGATAATGTCATGTGCCCCAGGCTGGCCTTGAGAACCACCTTGCCACTCTCTCTCGGCTTCCTTGTGTGGATGGAATGTGATCTCCCTGTTCCCTGCACCTGCCACCCTGCTTTCCCTTCCCCACCACGATGCATTCGAGCTTATGAATCTGGAACCAGCAACTAAAATAAGTATCTTCTTTCCCCCTGAAGTTACTTTTAATCATTCTGTTTCATCACAGCAAAAGAAATGACAGTATGTCATATAAAAAGTAAAAAGTAGGTTGCCTGAAATAAGTCAGATGGTGAAATCTTGACATTGAGAAATACAGAGGCAATGGTGACTGTGGATGGTTGGTTCTCCTGCTTCTTTATCCTGAGCATTTATACAGGCCTGAGCCGGTATGACTGGGTTATGCATCGCTGGGTATTGACCCTAAGGCTGTTATGTACAGACAAGTACTCTACCAATGAAGCCCAATGAAGTGTTCTACCCCAGCCCTGTCTGTACTGTGTCCATTCATCAGATTATTATTAGGAGCTAGGACATGATGTTGTCCTTGGAAAGTATACAATGAAGCAGTATGAAAAATGTTTGTAAAGCAATGAAAATAACCTAGGTAAGGAAGTATCTAAACATCAAGAAGTGAAGTTGTTTCTCAAGTCAAGATGTTACTGCCTAACTTCTTTTAGGCAAGGATGGCATGGTGGCAGGTATAGGGAACAGAGAGATCAAGTTTGTCCACACAAGGAAGCAGAGAGAGAGAGAGAGAGAAAGACCAGAAAATGTAGTGAAGCTATTAACTCTCAAAGTCCATCTTGAACAATGCTTTTCCTGCAGTGAGACTCCACCTCTTTAAAGTTCCATAACCTCCCAGATAGCACCACCAACTGAGTCAGGTGCTAACTACAGGAGCCTGTGCAGGGCATTTCTCATTCTAACCACCATGGATGCCATAGAAATTCTAAACCTGGACCAGTGCTTTAACTTGCCTAGTGTTTCATATATGAGTTGTATATGTATACTGTACACATTAGTTGCTTATATATTAGTTGTTTATCCCTTGACAGTGAGTCAGATCTAGAAGAGGAGGAGGGACATTCTCCTTTTACACTAAAGTAGATATTTTTCACATTGTATTTTGATTTGGTTTGCTCTTCAGGTTCCTGAGTCTACTTAAGAAGAAAAGGAGGCGAGCTTGCAGCTCACAGGAATTACAGCCTCTCCTCACTGATCACCATGAGTGCCTGAGATTTTCTGAGACTCAATGGGTATACACAAGACAGTGTATGTTATCTGAAGCGGCATAATATTCCCCTGCACTGAGATACTTTACTTGGTGCTGGTTCCATGCTACAAGAAGGACCATGGCAACCTCCAGAGCATCTTCCCGGTCCCATCGGGACATCACCAATGTGATGCAGAGGCTGCAAGGTGAGCTGGAATTGTACTTTTAAAATATGATCAATTAAAAGTATCATTTTATCTCAGAATATCTTCTATTTTCTTGGTCTCTCATTAAACTTTATGGCATTATAGCAAAGAAGTAATAGACTGCTGCCTATTATTTTAGTATTTTTAAAAAGTCCACATTATTCTATACTTCATGTGACAAGGTACAGCTCATTGTGATTGCGTGTCTGCTTTACTGTCCTGATAGGGTCGCCATGACAATGGTATACAAAGAGCTCCATGTGTAATCAGAGATCCAGGTTCCCTGAGAATGTGCGGAGTCAAGGGCCCCTACCTTGTGCTTATCAGTCTGTATTGATTTGTGACATCAGTATTAGTTGGACTTCTCTCTGGCTTATTCAATAAAACCACAGATCTATGTTGAAATAGGACACAGATTCCCCTCTTTCCCACCTCTACACCAAAGACTGAAAATTCTGATTGGTTTTGTTCCTCGCCACTGGGCTTAGACTTCAAGTGGCACATCTTGATCTGTATAGATGAGACTGTTGCCTCTGACTATATGCTTTTGCTGTATCCCTGGGCGGGGGTGGGGTGGGGAGGATGTTGAATCATATCATACACCAGTAGCTGAATTTGTAAATGATGGAAAGGAAACCTATAAGATCCCTAACTAAATGTGCAAAATGTTATTTTGGTCATGGAGGACCTTCTTATGAACTTGTTAAAGGTGAAATTGTCTAGATAAGCTAAACGTTGGCCATACAAGTCAGATGTGGAGAGATTTGAAGGGACTCCTGCAGGGTCAGAATACAGTCCTACTTCAGCTTCTTTATCTTGCCCTTGATGAATGGCAGTTCTAATTACGGAGGCTTTGATTAAGGGTAGGCAAGACTGAAAAGTATTTACGCTTTGAAGTTGTTTTGTTATTTTATTTTTTTTATAAATGGTTTTTCTTGAGAAAGAGGTGGGGGGAGAGAGCTGAGGCCCCATCTCCACTACACACCTGCTTAATGTCTATGAATTTACGTGGTCCCATTTGCAAAACACAGAGCAGTCCCCAACTCCTGGACCACACCCCCTTCAGGGCCATGTTGTGAAGTTCAAGGATACAATATATTAAAAGGAATTTGTGATATAATCTATAAGAGTGGTGGTATGGTGAATTCAGATACTCACAGAAGAATAATGTGCCACATTTGTTTTTCTGATTGTTAAGAGTCTTAGAGAATCGTTAATGGCTGTATGCATTTGGTGTCACATAAAGTTGGTGATTTTATTGTATAATTGGTGACTATACTTGTATAAGTCATTCTTCCTTTTTGTCAACATTATAGAAAGTCAGAAGGGTATCTGACAAAGTTAGAACATTGTTGAATGCTGATATTTGGGAAGAGAACATTGGTAAGCATAGCTCGTCCTGCATCTAGAGCTGATTGATGAGCAGGGGTAATAGATCTGCTGCACAATGCCACCTCTAGCGGCATCAGTGGAAGAAAGAGAGGGCAGACAGTGAAAGTGATCGCCCTGGGTGTCTGCTCCCATATTGATCTGCTGGGTTAATTCTGCTGATTCAGCCACCGAAGCTCATTTTCTGTCCTCACTGCATGTCCTTAAGATGCTTTACATCCCCAGGGGTTGGTCCTTCCGGCAAAAGAGAATGGTTATTTGTCAGGGCATTTGGAAGCCTTGCTCCCTCCTTGGAACCTGATGACACATGACCAAGATTCATAAACAGAGCACTGACATTAGTGGGCAGAAAATTAAGACAAGCAAAGGGACTCATTAGAGGAGAGATGAATTCGTACTCAATTAAATCGAGCCAGATTTGCTATTTTCAAAGTTAAAAAAAAAAACCCATGAGAACATTTTCTAGAACTTCCGTTTTTATTGCCTAGGTAGATAACACACATTTTCTTTTATCCTTCCTACCAGAATTCATTTACCTTGAGAACCATGAATAACTAATAAAGAGGGTCCTTTCAACAACTTTTAGCTGGCTTTACTATCTGGCTTATTTTATCTGCAGCTTCATTGTTGACTATTTTCTCTCTTCATCTGTAGTCCCAGCTCTCCGAATTCAAGTGTGCACACAGACTGTGACATAATTCTGCTGCTACTGTAGCACTTCAGGCTTTCACCTTTGCCAATATTTGTGCTTGTCTGAGCATAATGTTTTAGTCTGCAATCCTGAATGATGAATGAGCAGTCCTACTGTGCTGCTGAGTTCATTTGCTCTTAAGAAAGTAAATGTTCTATGACGTAGCCAATCAACTTCAATATACGCTTAAAGGAAAGCATACAATATAGCTGTCTAAGCACTGTAAATGCATGGACTCAGCGTATATGGTATATATGTCTGGATATATTCTGAATGCTGAGGACACACATGATTAGAGGTTCCTGGGCTTACTTTCGGTAGACTTAAAAAATGCTCAACGCTTCTGTTTACAAATATTTTTACAGGCAACGACTATATTTTAAAGATCTGTCCATAGTGACTCTCAGTCACTTTTACTTAGAATATATGCTGACTTTTCCCAGTTACTTCTCTTTTGTTTGGAAATGTAAAACTTATGGATTTCTAGATGACTATGTCACTGACAGGGTGGCATAATTCTGTAATCTCATAGACCAAGTGCTAATTACCCAAACAGATGGGCATCTGCATGTGATTCACATAGAGAAAATGACTTCAAAAGTGTCTAGTGTTAAGCCAGCATTGGTGGCCCCTGTAAGCCAGCATTCAGGAGGCTGAGGCAGGAGGATTGAGAGTTCCAGATGAGATAGGCTAGAAAATTAGACCATGTCTGAAAAAAGAAAAAAGAAAAAAGAAAAGAGTTTTCAAAAAGTTGAATAATTCTTCTCATGGTCAACATTAGGTGTGTAAACTCTATGAATAGTTTCAAAGAGAGCAAAAGGGTCAGCTTTTACCGACCCCTTTAGATGTGTCAATGGTAGCTGCTAATTGGTTAGTATGTAATAATTATGGCTTTTTTCCTTCAAAGTTTTTTATGAGTAGCTGAGTGCTGTGGCTCACATAGTCCCAGTAGTTATTAGGCAGAGGCAGGCACATCTCTGAGTTTAATGCCAACCTGGTCTACAGAATGAGTTCCAGGGTTGCCAGGGCTACAGAGAGAAACCCTATCTTGAAAAAATAAAATTAAAAAAAACACACACAAAATTGTGAGTAATTTAAATCTTTGTTTTTGTTTTCTAATTCCACTGAAACAAAGCGTCAAACTAACAAAACACTTGATTGAAAAGTAGAATAAAAGAACAGCCAGGGCTACACAGAGAAACCCTGTCTCGAAAAACCAAAAAAAAAAAAAAAAAAAAGAATAAAATAATAAAAAAGAAAACCTTACTTTCTTGCTATTTAAAATAAGGAAATGTGAGCATAATATAGGTCCCAAGGAGCCTGGCACCCTGCAACACTTCTAATTCTTTCATAATTCCTTCAGATATGAAATTGTACCCTTTATTGCTCTGCCTTAATGTACCATCTTATACAACTGATTACAAAGCAATACCCAAACCCAAACTGTCTTTTCTTATATGCGTGTTACATGACAATATCTCAAACTGAAACAGACTTGAGTCATTCCTCTGTACTTTGTAAAGTCATAGTTAAATGGGTATTTGAAAACAAAAGCAATGTCTGGTGACATCTTAAATGATGAACTTAAGATAAAATAGGTTAAGGAGTTTAAAAGCAAAGAAAGAAGCCATTTAAATTGGATAGCAATTTACCTACCCTTTTTCAAAAACCAGAACTAGTTTTCAATTATAAGAATGTCTTGAACATAGAAAACCCACATCTTTCTCAGAAGAGTAATTATATTATGTTGCCATCTATGTATGTGGGTTGTTTGGGGACTATGATGTTGGGTGAGCATATTTGTGTGTCCACATTACTTTCATAAGTACTTAAGTGTCTACACTTACATAATGATCTGTCCTTCAGTCTTTCGTCTTATAGAACTATTTGATCTATCCTGCTATATGAAGGCCACAGGCCTTCAAGGACTCTACTGATCTACTCAACATTGAACATTAAATAGAACAAAAAGAGTTTAATTCCAAGTGTTGTTATGGTGACTAGTCAAATAGAAATCAAATCAAATCATAATATATTTGTGTGTAAACAGATCTTATACAGGGTATGGATATACTTTATCACACTTGAGATAGTTTAAGTGTTTTCAGTGTCCTCAACCTATAGAATATCACATCCCAAATGTATCATGCCTCTATATGAATTATTGTCAATAGACTATGTTAAGCTTATTACCCACAACAAAAACATCTTCTTAACATCTCTACTGAAGTCTCAGCCAACTGCTTGTTCTCCCTGTTCTAACACATTCAGCAATCTGTTGTTTTTGGTCCCTTATGCATCCCATGCTTCAGTCATGCCCCGAAGGCATGCTGATTCTGCAGCACAAGATATGAGTTCAGCTCAGAAGCAGGAAAGTGGGTTCTCTGACTTTTTTTTTCATTCTGAAAGCTCATTTTCGACACCTTATAGTTCAGAGGCCTCCCATATTTCCCAGGAAGTAGCTGAGTACACATGACTATGCGATGTCAAAGACACGGCTAGAGAAAATGCTTGGAGAGAGAGAGAGAGAGAGAGAGAGAGAGAGAGAGAGAGAGAGAGAGAGAGAGAGATTAAAAATATGGAGTTCACTGACCTCCAGGGAATGTGACTAAGTGGGAAAGAAAAGATAATTCAATAGTAGCACATTTAAGATTTTGGAGGATAAGGGTTCAACATGGGAGACTGAAATGTCACAGCCAGTGTTGAAAGAAGACAAGAGATGGGAGATGGGAGATAAGGAAGCCAAGGGGATGTGTCAGAGAGGAAATAATTGATGGTGCTTAATGTCACTGATGTTTATGTCTGTCCCTTTCTGTAAATTCACTACATTGAAGTCTGTGTATGTTTTACACATGGGCCCAAGCAGGTACATGTTTATGAGCCTAAAGATCTAAACATTTTTGGATAAACAAAGAATTGCTTTGCTCAAAGCAGCAAGGAGTTTCAAAGTTCTCAGAAGTTGTTGAGTAAGAGAAATTCCTTAAGCTCTTATTAAATGTAATTCTGCACTTTAGTGCTAAAGTAGAATTGGGACCCAAGATCTAGTTTCTTTTAATCACTAGGCAGTCTTTAGCCCTTATAGAGTTTGGTTTCCTGCCTGGAGCTAACATGGTCCCCATGAGATCAGGGCTACTGTTAATGTTTTTCAGACACCTGGATGGGACTGTCACATTTCTCCTATGTCTGTCCTTATGCACCCCCTTTCATAAATCTTCACTTGCCCTTCTTATTTTTCTGGATTATCTTCACATATTGTTATGGAGCTGGTGACATTACTTTCTTAGAATCCATCACTGTTTATTCAGCTCCTCCAGGGCCAGCTTTATAGACAGGGAGAGAATGTGTGACGTCGTGTGCCTTTGGAATCTGATACACTGTCTGAACTACAGGAATTCCCCTCCCCAAAAGCAATGTCGCTGAATCGACAGAACTCTGTTCTCAGCTTGGACAGCTCTATCAGTCACTGTGGAGGTAGTGCTTCAAGCCTGCCTGTCATGGGTCTGACCGGAACCTGGGGTTATCCTCTGTATGATGGACAAAGACCCCAAAGGTGACCATAGACTTTAGATTTTCAAAAAATGTATAATATAAAGGATCAGCTAGCTATAAAGAGAAGAAAGACTTTCAGTTTCTTGTGTTAGATACTTTGTATGCTTTATGAAACTTAAAAAACAATAAAAAAATTTACACCGAGGGTATTATCTCTTTTTTTCTTGCAGACTGGAGTTGATGAAGAATCAAACACCTTTTTCTTGTGCATATTCACATCTAAATACAAAAATATCTTTTCCCCCCATTCTTTGAATCATAGCCCATAGTTTAAGACTAGTTTAGCATAATGTGCTACTATTGAATTATCTTTTCTTTGTAGGTATTTAATTAAACATGCACTACTTTATTTTAAATAGTTGAGAAATTATGGTGGAAATATAGACAAAAGAATTTCCAAAAAGGCTGAAGCTAGGCCAACATTGTGGTTTTGTTTTCTCAAATAAATAAATAGAAACATAAAAGAAGTTGCTGACATCTGAGGCATATTCGGCATCTGATGATCTTTGTATGGCCTTGGCCTATGTATGAGAATACTTGGGTGTAGTAAAGTTTGCCTAACTATTTTTAAAGTGGTTTCTATCATAGCTTGTGTGTGTGCTTTTTTTATTCCCCTATTGTTCACAGTGACCTCTTGGATTAAAAACAATTCCTTCCTCTTCTGATATTAATCTTTCATGTTTAGTAAACACTGGTCTCCACCCACATTAAAAAGAGTATTTACCATGAATTCTGTAGTCACCTACATTCATTTGCTTCCTTTCACAGCACAGGACTCACTAGCATTGTTCACATGACATTTGAGCCCCTCTTACCTGCTTATTCTTTCTTGCTGTGCTGACTTGGGAAGAATCCTGCGATTTGCAGCACATATCTCAGTTGTTTCTGATGCTGGTTTTGTTCGTGGCTGTGTATGCTCTCACACGTTGTGAGCCACAGCATTGTTTGCTGAGAATTTCTCTAATTGCACATTTGCAGGCAGCGTTTCCAGATCCTCTGTGTTTTCTAGACTTCTGCCATAGAATCACATTTGACTCAGACCCAAGTGAGATGAAGGTGCCCTGCTTGGAGAGTCAGTAGAAAAGTGGGACTTGGACAGTCTTACCAGAGCCAGGGAGCTTGGCTAGGCTCTTCCCTGGATGCCGTAACAATAGATATTTCTCAGCTCAATTCTATTCTGTTCCATTCGTTATTAAAAGCCTGGACCAGTTCACTGTAAGCCCCAATGTCTGCTCATCCTGATAAAGCAGATCTTCATCATCTGGCCCTACTTATCCCCTACCCGCATGTTTGTTCATCTCTGTGTATAGGATGCTTCAGTTCTAGGTCCTTTCTAGCCTCAAAACTCACTTGTCTGATCACATCATTCTCCTTCCCAATCAATCTTTCTTCCCTAAGCTTCAAGGCTCAACTCAAACATCCCTCTAGGAAATGTAAATATAACCAGTCAGAATAAGACATTCTCTTTTTATGCTCTACTTTAAACAACTTTTACACTAAAGCATCAGATACACTAGTCTGCATGGCCTTGCTCCTTTATCTATGTTTGTTTAGAATTTTAGAAACTCCAGAGTAGATGTTTCAGTTTTCAGATCAATTTTAGCCACAAATGTGCTGTTTATTGAGGGCTTGAATTGAACTGAACTGAATTGAAAACAAATATTTCATGGATATCTGTTGAGCGCAGATCTTTTCAATACAGCCACGAAACAGCTCAGAGAACCTATGCTTTGGGCACATAGCTTAGAGCATCCATGCTTCAGGCACAGCAAGCCCAGCAGTGAGAAGACTGCTAGAATTGGTTAATAGTGATAGGCATGATGGAAGGTCCAAAAAAATGGATAGGAATAATTGTACAAATTTAGAAAGTGGAAAAACTATCTAAATTATTTTCTTGTTTGTGTGTTTTTATTCAGAGTTGAGGATTGCTCATTTTTTGTTGTTTTTCTTTTTATTTATTTATTATAGTTGCAACTAAGTTTGTCCTGAATTTGTGGTGATTATCTGATCTAGCTTCCTGAAGATGTCTTGCTCTTTTAAAGCACAGCTTCCTACTTCTACAAGCGATATCCTGGTTACTTAGATGGGAAGTGAACTTAAAAATTACAGCTTGAGCCAGGCAGTGGTTGCGCATGCCTTTAATCCCAGCACTAGGGAAGCAGAGGCAGGTGGATTTCTGAGTTCAAGGCCAGCCTGGTCTACAGAGTTGGGTCCATGACAGCCAGGGCTATACAGAGAAACCCTGTCTCTAAAAAAATAAAAAAATCCAAAAAATATTATGGCTTGATATCTTGCTTTGAGGAAGAGTTAATAGAGTTCTAGGGCTATGAACTGATAAGCCAGTGTATCAACAGCTATCAGCAAGGTTCCAATGTCTGAGGAACTGTAAGAAAATAAGATATCCTTACAGTAATGTGTACTGCTTTGAGGTTACATAGTTACTAGTGACCTTCAAAGATAGCAGACAAGTCTAGTTATGTAAATGTCAGGGTCTAGACCAGTAATTCTCAACATTCTTAATACTGTGACCCTTTTATACAGTTCTTCATGTTACAGTGACCCACATCCATAAAATTATTTTTGTTTCTACTTCATAACAGTAATTTTTCTAGTGTTATGAATCATAATGTAAATACATGATATGTATTTTATATGAAGTCCCTGTGGGGTCATGGCCTACAGGTTGAGAACTGATGGTCTAGAAGAAAAAGGCAAGCATGGACCTTCTCTGTTCAATTGCTAAGACCAACTTCCTGTGTAGTATAGCGCAAGTTTGTGTGAGGTGCACAGATGCAGGTTAACTCAGCTTGTCTACCAGTGAAGTTACCCCTAGGAGATGATGCTCTCTAGGACTTGTGATCCTGGAGATTTTAGGCTGCCCAAAACAAAGTGTTAAAAAATTGAGGAGGAGAGATGAACTATAGAGAGCTGCTTAGATCTAGATATTTTAAAAGTGCAACTTCAGTTGGTTTTGTACAAAAGGGAAACAGAGGGACTGTCTCTCAGCTTTATCTCAGCTCATGGCTGAGCTCACAACTTATTCTTGAGTAAGGTGAGCCAAACTCACCAAGGGTTAAACAATCTCTGGGATTATTGAAGGCCTTATCTTTCTGTGTACAAAATGACCTACCATAAAAGTAAATTCAGGATCACATAGTCAGTTGAAAATTGTCATTGTCTTTTTTGAATATTATTGTTTATATTGTTTTATACACAAAATATTTAAGTTATATTCAATGACCATGACAAATTATTATAAAGCAGAATTATTTTTATTTCTAGACATATATAGACTAATTATACCCCTTTTAATAGTTGCTAAAATTAGTAATACTGTAGTCAATTATTTTGTAACAATTGGATATTTAAAAGGATACATTGGGTAGAGGATGTAGCTCAGTTGATAGAGTCCTGGCCCAGCATGAAGGGAGCCCCGGGCTTGGTCCCCAGCATTATATAAACTGAGCAGGGTAGCCAATGCCACTAATCTCATCAGTCAGGAAGTAGAAGCAGGAGAAATCAGAGCTAAACGTCATCTCCAGCTACTTAGTATACTCCAGGCCAGCCTGAGGGACATAAGGTACATCTTGCTTCAAAAAAAAAAAAAAAAAAAAGGTGTCAATATTTTGTTTTCTTTTTCTGACTTTATCTCATTGAGCAAAGTTGTGAAAAAATCCTATGGAGTACATGACTCTTAAATTTTCAAATCAAAAGGCAGGAACATATTTAGTTGTGGGACCTTAGGCAAGTTTGTACTTCTCACACAGTAGTAAGGAGATGAACACCCTAGAATCACTCTGCACCATGATCCAGTGCTGTGGCTCACTCTGCACCATGACCCAGTGCTGTGGCTCACTCTGCACCATGACCCAGTGCTGTGGCTCACT